>VXBI01000035.1:928531-946707 GCA_013397375.1 Toxostoma redivivum | reverse complement strand
AAAACTAGCAACTAAATGAAAAGTTCCCCCCGAGTGTGGTTGAGTAATCACTCAGTGGTTAATGTGTGGTGTCTGTCAGGGCTCTTCGGCTCCCGAGTCGGGCTAGCCTTATACCCCCTGCTCGGAGATCAGCACCTTCCTCCCAACTCCTTAATGAGGAACCGAAATGAGGAGAGGGCATGTTTGGGTGCCTGCTTTCCAGTCCACGATTGGGAAACTATTTGCAAGATCTGCCGTTTGCACTGTTCTTTCCCTCACAAAACATTTTTGCTTCATTCATGTGGACATGAGCTCAGCTGAGAGAGGCACTTATCAGAAGTTTAAAAAAGACACTGTGAATTTGTGTTCTTTTCAGCTGCATTCACCACAACTCCCTTCACCTTAGTTTTCCATTCTTCCTGGTGTTGGAAGGAGATGCTGATTCTGATTTCCTTTGCAGTGGTCAGCAAAGGAAGCCGGCACTACCCACCACTCCGTGCTCTCCAGGCCTCGGCCATGCTGAGGAGAGCCTCTGATGAGCACAAGAAAGAGCCATTGACTTCTTCCTCTCAGCAGCACTTTGATTCACCTCCAGCTGGTCACCAGCCTGAACAGAAACCTCAGGGACCTCGCCCCAGGTAACTCAGCAGCTCCTTCAGCACTGTGCTGCCGACAGAGGGATCAGAGGGCTTTTGTCTTCCTGAACCTCACATCTGAAACTTGAAGACAATAAGATCCAAAGTTAAGGAGCCCCAGAGCGCAGCAGCTGGAGAGGTGGTTTGCTGTGACAGTGCAAATTCCACCATGGAAACAGTATGGAACTTGCTTGCAAGAGAGGAACTCTCTGCAAAGCTTTGCTTCTGGATTTTTGTGTAAATCTAAAGAAACAGGGACCATATGTTATCCATATGCCTCTAGTATAAAGCCCATGTTGGAAAAGGTTATAGTTTAGTTTTCTGTAAAGAAGGGGCAATGTGATTGGTCTCCATGTAGGCATCTCCATTGAGCCCTCCTTCCCTTATTTTTCTCTTCTCTCACAGCAAAGGTTCATTAAGAATCGTTTTTCTGGACAGGGAAGGATTTTACTGGAGGAGGCCAGATTTGTACTAGGCAGGTCTCAAAATGTGCCTGGTGTCAGCGAGTGAGTGGCAGAGCCCAGGGTTCTGATGCTTGGTGGTGACAATCCCCTCACTGTAACAATACCTTCTCATAGTTACACTGGCCAGGGCGGCCAGGAGTCTGAGGACTATGAGAGCGAGGAGCAGCTGCAGCATCGAATCCTCACAGCGGCGCTGGAGTTTGTGCCTGAACATGGCTGGACTGCAGAGGCCATTGCAGAGGGAGCCAAGGTATGTGGGGAGAGAAGCAACAAACCAGTTGAAAACTGGATGGAGCTGAAGTGCAGAGACAGCCAGGCCTGCATGCTTCCCCCACATACTCTTGGGTGATGCACCCTAGTCAGCAAATGCTACTGGGCAGGAATGAAACCCAGCTGCTACAGGATAACCTCTTCAGAGTTAGACTAAGGCACAATGTGGAGTAGTGAATCCTAAAGAGAGAAGAACATGTCTAGGAAGTGCTTTTTAATGCAGCATTGCTTTGTTTAAATTCACATAATGTCTTTCATAAAATAAATACAAATTTTTTCTAGCTGGATCCTGCTTAGCAGTGTCTGACCTGGTCTGTGCTCTTCTTCCCTACAGACCCTGGGTCTCTCTGTTGCTGCAGCAGGGATGTTTCACAGTGATGGCAGTGAACTGATCCTGCACTTTGTGTCTGAGTGCAACTCTAAACTGTCTGAGCTGCTGGAGAAGGAGCAGAGACTAGTGCAACTGGGTGAAGCAGAGTGAGTACTGAGTGTGAACAAATGTCTTCCTTTGCAGATTTTGGGAGCTGCGTAGACAGAGAGGCCACCTGGAACACAAATACTTTAAGTTAAAAATATAATTTACCCAAATAAAACTATCTTCCCAGATACAGACTAGGACCAAAGGCATAAAGGATAATACTTTGCTTATCTATTGCTCAGCCAGGTGGAGATTGATCTTTCAAGATCAATCAGAATTGAGTTTAACTTGGATATTCTTCCTAAGTTTTTTTTCCTTACTCAGGAAGAAGCCTATAGATGAATTCCTGAGAGATGCTGTGGAAGCCAGACTGAGGATGCTGATTCCATATATTGAGAAATGGCCCCAGGTATAAAAGTAATATCAACATTGTGTCTTTTGTGTGTGTGTATTTTAAATACCCCGTGACTTTCAACATAGACTCTCCACCAGATTAGTTCAAGGTTGTAAATTAAACCCTGACTGGTTTTAAATGATTAGTAGCCTTCAAGAGGGAGCAGCCTTGGAAGGAGGCAGTTAAAGGTGACCTTAGAGCAACTATTTCTCGCAGTTCTGGAAAGGCAAAGCTCTCTGTTGTTCACTCCACCCGTCTGGCATCTCCAGGGGATTACCTGTGTCTCTGCTCAGTGCTATTTGCAGTGTCACTGCAAGTCAGGCTCTGTGCAGCGTTGTTGTGGCTGCACCGGCATCACCTCACATCTGGAAATGCAGAACTGCTTTGCTGCAGGAAACTGTCCTTTGAGTGTGACTGACAAACCCTTGGCAGCCTGAGGGTAGAGCTGTGAACTGAGCTTCTAAATTCAGATTCAACTCTCAAGTCATTCTTCCCACAGTGGGAAGGGAATTGAATTGTGTCTACAGTGACAAGCAAAGAGTTCCTAATCTTGTGCTGCAAAGATTGCTGCAAGGTCAACATCTGTCCAGAACCACTGCTGGCCTCTGAGCAGCTGGATCCTGCACCCCATGCACAGAGAGAGAGAGTACAGGCTTCATGTTCTTTCAGATTAGCATAATTTGCCTTATGAAGGATATGGGTGGTTTGTGTCTCTCCTGGCACTGTGTGATTACGTTCAAAGGCTTCAGGATCCCAGTAGGGCCATTATGGCTGGCGCTGTTCTGCCCTTGGTTGCCACTCTGAGTTCAAAGTCAAATTCAGAGAAATGAGAGATGTGACTCCCTGCCCACAGGGGCACAGCACAGTGTGAGTCAGCTCAGCCTCTGATGTTTCCATGCCAGAGAGGCAGCTCAGGAGAGACAACACAGGGATGTTTGAACTGAGCAGGGATCTTTCGGCTCCAGTACAGGCTGAGGCCTGAACTTATAAACCACACTGTGTGTTCCCTGCATATCCTGCTGCTTGTAGAGACTGCAAAGAGCTGGGAGGACTTGTCACTGGGAGCTGGAGGCAATCAGCAGCGACAGGGAAAGAATAACAGGGCCAAGTGCTGTTGGTCTCCTTTAGTGTTATATCCTTGTCTCTTCAGCTCCCATTTCTGTGTGTGTTTCCTTTGCAGGCCCTGAGTGTCCTGTTACTCCCACGTAACATCCCTTCCAGCCTCAACCTCCTCACCAGCATGATTGATGATATCTGGCACTATGCTGGGGACCAGTCCACAGATGTGAGTCCTTGTGCTTTGGGGACAAGCTGGTTCTACCCCTCAACACTTAGGCAAAATCATGGGTTCAAGTAGGAGTGGGGCCAAGTCCCTCTGCAAATGGTCCCTTTGTTGAGTGAAGAAGGCATTTCAGAGGCACCCAAGTCTCCTTATCAATTAAAGTCTAATTTCTAAAGGCACTTAAGAGCCACTGAGACTAAATGCAAATTACTGCCAATGAGATTAGTGTACATTAAAAGGACCTACTTTACTAAGCTCTTAAGTGCTCTTAACTTTTCTTTTTTGAAGACACAGACAAAGTTGTTGAGATTTTAAGGCTAAGAAGTTGATCCAGTTTTCAGTGAGTGAGCAGTGAGTCTGTGAAACAGTTCTCTTCTACCAGCAGTAGCATTTACAGACTTGACTTGAAAACCTTTGAAGAACCTACCTAAAAATACCAGTAGCTTATTAAAGCTTTCATCTTTCTGGCAGGAAATAAAAGAAAATTATAACCTTAATTATAGCAATTAATAAATTACTTTAATTCTTATAGATGTAGAGAGAGATGGAAAAAGCTAAATGAACCATTTTAACAAACTACTTTAATAAGCTTCTTTTATCTATGTATAAAAGAGAAGCTACTGCAGTGAAAAATAAATAAGACAGCAGAAAAATTAAAGGAATAAACCAGAAGACAACTGAAAGAACACAATTACTTCAGGAACTGAAAGTCCCTCACACATTATGCAAGTCAAATCAACATGTTGGAGCCAGTGTCTGCATTGAGCTGTTCCTAAAGTCTCACTGATGCAGGGATTACGAAAGGTTCTAAAGTTGGTATTTTGTTTGCACCTCCTGATTGGTTACACGAGTTTTCTGGGGAAATTGTGATGCTCAGCCTGTTTCCTCTCTCCCAGTAATGGGGTTTAAAGTTGCTCACAGCAGATCCCTCTTCCCAACACCAGGAGCCAGGCAGAGTATTCTCATGCCTCAGAGACCCCTTCAGGTGGGTTTTTAGGAGCAGGAAGAGAACAAAAAGAATTTTGCCTGAGGCCCTGAGAGATCCAGCTGCAAGTGGCAAATTCCTCTGTATGAGAAGGAACGTGCTGTGGGTGTGGGATTTTCCCTTGCTGTTCAGTGGTAGCTGCACTCTCAATGTACATTCAGGTCACAGCTTTCTCTCTGCTCCTGTGCCCCTGCAGTTTAACTGGTACACACGCCGGGCTGTGCTCACTGGCATCTACAACACCACTGAGCTGGTGATGATGCAGGACTCGTCCCCTGGCTTTGAGGACACTTGGCGCTTCCTGGAGAACAGAGTGGCTGACGCCATGACCATGAGCAATACAGCCAGCCAGGTAACCTTAGGGACAGGTGTGCATACAGCAAATCCCTTCTCCCCAAGGATATATGCAGGCACACTTGGCTTTTCCATCATGAAGATCCCACATCTGCTGAGAGACCCCCTTGTTGCTGTCAGTTCAAAATCAATAAATGATTATGTGTAATCTGACATGTAAACTGACATGTAGGTGCCCTGTTTGTCCCAGTGGTTAGGAGACATCCCAGGAAACCCCTTCCATGTGCCCTGTCTGTGGCTGTCACTTGTCTGCGGTTACTGTCAGCACCTTTCTTTAGCAAATACATGCTTGTTGCATTCTTTGTCTTTGTTTGGGGGCCATGAGTGCAAGTTCAGGAAGCAAAAGTTCGTGTTCTCCCTGTGTCTCCCAGGTACAATCCACTGGAGAAGCTGTTGTCCAGGGCCTGATGGGAGCTGCAGTTACTGTAAGTTATGCTGAAACCAGCAGGACTGTGAGAGCAGAATTGCTTCTGAATGTCAGCATGTGTTTTCCTCCCAAATCTAGAGGACAGCAAAAAGTGTTGTCCTCTAGATTTGTCTTTCATAACTTTTATTTATTTAAGGATGATTTCCTTGGTACCTTGAGGTTAGTTCACTGTTTTGTGAAAGAAATTGAACAGATCATAAGGAAATTAAGTCTGAACATGCAGGGTGAGCTTTAGGGATGAGAGACAGGTGATGAGAATAAATGAAACTCTTCTCCATTGCTTGTCACAAGACCTTTCCCTGTGCCAGGCCCTGTGCTGGAAATCTTGACAGAAGGGCAGTGGCCCCATGGATACTTGGGAGGTGGCACCTGTCCCTGAGCTGCATCAGGATGACTTCCTCAAGCTGTTTCATGTGACCTCAGTGTCCTTCCAAGAATTCATTCACTTCTTGGTAGTGTCCTGGACGGCTTTCTGTAGGTGCAGAGGGAACTGCACTTCTTCTGGGATACAAAATAACCTTTTGTGACTTTTGAAGGGCTTCAGGGCCTCGCTCTGATCCTATTTTTTGACAGCCCCATTGCATTTAGCAACAAAGTGATTTCCTTGTTATCAGAAATACGTTTACCTTGTATCAGGACAAGACAAACAGGCTGGAACATAAGTTAGACGTTATTTTTTCTGATGAAGCACTTCCCAGTAATTTCTCCCACCTCTCTCCTCCTGCAGTTGTGGTGGAATTTAGTGTCTCTCAGCCTCTCTGCTCTCTCATACCTGCATATGCCAAAAGGATCCTCCACTAGAGAAATTCTGGGCTCTGTTTTACATCCACACAATGCTCTCAGGTCTGGGATGTTTCCCATTGTCCCTGCAGCAGATCCACTGCACAGATAAATGGGAGGACCTGGATGGATTCTGAAGGGTGGTGGGTGTAATCAGATGGTTTAGGGTAGAATCATCCCAATACATAACTGTTAGGGGAACACATTCCGAACCTCCCACGTCCAGGGTGTCCCGAGGTGCACTCCTTTACAGGAGTGCTGAGTTCTGCAGGTCTCTGCAAAATGGATGAGCGAGCATAATGCCTCAAAAGCATAAATTCACTGCCGAGGCCTGTGTGGTCGCAGAAATAAAGCCAAGCTGAATGAAACCTACTGACCAGGAGAGCAGATTCCAGTCAGCGGGGTGGCCGGAGGTGGCTCCAGTCTGATTCTTGCCCATCCCCAGAGCGCTGCCTCTCGCCCCGCTCTGCTCGTAGCACACGGGCCTCCCTTCGGCACCTGCTCCGGCGGCAGCCCGGGACAGGGGCACTAAACTCCGTTCTCCCTGTGCCCACAGATCAAGAACCTCGCGGGGCTGAACCAGCGCCGGTGAGGCGGCAGCGGCGGCGAGCACCGGAGGGGCCGCGGCCGGCCCTTCCCCGGCACCAATAAAGTCGTACTCAGTCTGGCACGGACTCTTTTTGCGGCGCACCGGGGCCGGGGGGAGCGGGGCGGGGACGGACCGGGCGGACGCTCCGGGCGGCGGGAGCGGGGCCGGGAGCGGGGCGGGGCAGCCATGCCGTACGCNGGGGCGGGGACGGACCGGGCGGACGCTCCGGGCGGCGGGAGCGGGGCCGGGAGCGGGGCGGGGCAGCCATGCCGTACGCCAACCAGCCCACCGTGCGCATCACCGAGCTGACGGACGAGAATGTCAAGTTCATCATCGAGAACACGGACCTGGCGTGAGCACCGCCGCGGGGCCGGGCAGGGCCGGGCGGGCCCGGGGGTGAAGCGGGCCCATAGAGCCGGGCTTCCCGCAGGCGCCGCCGGTGCGGCTGGGCAGGGTCTCTGAGGCAAAGCCCTCCAGCAGCCTCGGCCAGCGTCTGTGCGGGCCCACAGCCTCGCACTCCCTCCTGCCTAAACACGGGTGTTTCCCTCCCTCAGGGTGGCAAATTCCATTCGAAGAGTGTTCATCGCAGAGGTCCCCATCATAGGTGAGGCCTTTCGCTTGCCTGTGGTCGCAGTCCCTTGGGCTGCCCTCCATGTGGCCCCCATCACTTCCCCTCCGTGATCTCCCACACCTCCCCTCTGCTTTGGGCTCTACTTACGCTTGTTCAGCCAGTACTCTGCCCTGCAGATGCTCCCTCAGTGTGTCTCTGTAGTCTCTGCAATGTTTTCTGTGCCCTCTCAACCTAGCTTTTCTCCACATGAGTATTTTTCAGTTTGTGACTTTCTCTTCTCTGCAGCCATTGACTGGGTCCAGATAGATGCCAACTCCTCCGTGCTCCATGATGAATTCATTGCACACAGGCTGGGTGAGTGCTGTGGTGGGGAGGAGGATGAAGGTGTGTTGTGGGCAAAATCAGCAAAATCAGTCCAGAGATGCCGAAGCAACTTTGTCAGGTGCTGTTCCTCTGCCTGTCTTGGCAGGAGGGTTAGAGGCTCTTGTGGTCTCACTCAGACATTCCTCTTGTTTCCTGCTTCTTACAGGTCTCATCCCGCTCACCAGCGATGACATTGTGGATAAGATGCAATATTCCAGAGTGAGTCAAGTGAAATGCTGTGGGGAATCGTTTTGAGGGTGGTGGGTGTTTGATCTGATGGGAAGCTCTGGCAGTTTCTTGCATAAAGAACGCGTGTGTGTGTGCCAGGACTGCACGTGTGATGAGTTCTGCCCCGAGTGCTCCGTGGAGTTCACGCTGGACGTTCGCTGCAATGAAGACCAGACTCGGCACGTGACATCCCGTGACCTCATCTCCAACAACCCCCGTGTCATCCCGGTCAGTGCCATCCCACTCTGCATTCCTGCTGAGCAGGGTGGCAAACACATGGAATGTAAACACTCTGAGCACATTTCACTGTGCCTAAAGCTCCACTTAAACTGTAGTGGGAGAGCAAAGCAGGAATGTCTGCAGAAGCAACGTATATGCCAGTGCCCTCCTCATCTCTACCATGCTGTCCTTTACTTGCTGTCTGATGGGGTGCAAAACAGTGTGGCCTCATCCTGCACTTCTCATCCCAAATTCCTTGGCTGCCTTGTGATCTCTGGCTTGCTGGTCTTGGCTCTCAACATGGCAGAGTGTGAGGAGCCTGGGCCAGGGCAGTGCTGCCAAACAGCTCCTGTGCAGTTGTCTTGGGGAGGGTTGGTGGTGCCAAAGTGGGACAGAGGCAAAGGGACTTACAGAGAATGTTCTAGTATAATGTTGAGGTGGATCCAGATGTCACCACAACCTGAGCTGCTCCTGCTGCCTGGTGACAGTGTGTGCCTGGGTAAAGCCCAGCTGGAGACTGCTGTTACTTGCCTTTGCCTGAGGTGCTCTGAGTGCTGTGTGTCATCTGTAGCAGTTGTGGGAGTGAGTTTGGGAACCAAGCAGATGTACTGTGCTGGAGCACTCATCCAAGCTGATCTTGTCCCTAATTGCTTGGTTTTGGTCTGCTGCTGCAGGTGACATCTCGGAGCAGAGACAACGACCCCAATGACTACGTGGAGCAGGATGGTGAGTGGTGGATCACTAGGAATAAGAACTATAGGAAGAAATTAACTTTTCTCTCATGTTATTTGAACTCATTCTTTCTTTACTAACTGTGCAACCCTAAGGCAGTTGTAAATATGACACTTCTGAGCAGCTGGTGTCACTGCATGAGTGGGGTAGCATTTTGTCTTAATCCCACTCAGATGGTTCCAGGAGTGAAGTCCCCCACCTGTCAGAGGGTGCTTCTGTCTCTCCTTGTGAGACCTTAGAGACAGCAAGGAGGTGAAATGGTGTGTTGTTGGCTGTTCCTTGGGGGCCTGTGCAGCTCCTTTTTACTTAGCTGTTCTGAGGACACAGCTGAGCCTCTAAGAATCCAAGCAAACCCTGGATGCTGGTGACATCTTCTTGGGCACCAAAATCTGCCTTTGCTGCAGTGTGATCCCACACACTCATTTCTCCTCTGCAGCCTTCTTAAAGGGGCATGTTCTTTTCCAGACATCCTGATTGTGAAGCTGCGGAAGGGGCAGGAGCTGCGGCTGCGGGCCTATGCCAAGAAGGGCTTTGGCAAGGAACATGCCAAGTGGAACCCCACGGCTGGCGTGGCCTTCGAGTACGACCCCGACAACGCGCTGAGGCACACGGTGTACCCCAAACCAGAGGAATGGTATGTCCTGCTGTCTGTCTGCAGGGACTGGGAAAGGTTTTCCAGCAGGTGACAACTTACACTTCAGCCCTGGGGATAATTTGGGTCAGTAAGTGATGAGGAGCATGCCTGCCACATCCCCTTGCTGAAACTCTGCTCCTGGGGTTGGGTAGCAAGGCCAGTCACTTGTTTGCAGCTGCACACAAAGTGGACTGTTTTGTGGTCATCTTTTGTCCTCCTTCATGTACCATCACTGCTGGTTTGCCTCGCTTTCATGCCCTTTTTGACCACTTGTTGCTAGATTTTTTCCTTCCCTCTGCAAGTGTTTTGTAGGTCAGAGTAAGGTCTGAGAAAGGAACAGATCGATGTGAGATGAAAGAAGTTGCTATGAGAGGAAAGAGAGGAAGGTTGGGTTGCAAGACTGATTTTTCAGCCTGGCTTGAGGAAGCCCAATATGGCTATGATTTAACCCATACATCTCATTCCTGATCCTGAGCTCTGTTCCTTTCCTCTCCTCTGAAATACCATTCTGCACAAGTTGAACACACCTTCTTATCCAAAAGTGACATGATTTTACTTTTGGCAAGCTGCTGCCCTGCCTTGGCCTGAGTGAGAACTTTATCCAGCATCACTTTTCATGAATGGATACCTGAGCTGCTCCTGGCTCTGTACCCCAGTGATCACCTAGCAGACATCCTCTCCCTGAGCACACTGGAGCCAGCAGCACAGTGAGGAGCCAGGTTCTTTAGGCAGGGCAGGATGCAAGCAGGGACTAGGCAGGGTAGTGGATTGATCGGTGGCAGGCTCAGAAACCTGATATAGCATACAACAGACTGGCCACCAGGAAACAGTTTTTGAGAAGTCCTAGGCAAAATATATGTAAAAGTTGAAAAAATACCAAAAGACGATTGATATTGGAGGTGCCAGTTCTTGACAATATGTCTGTTTTTTCAAGTTCATCTGGACGCCCTGTGAAGACAATACAGAGCCAAAGGCTTCTTCTGTCCAAGGCTAGCTATGATTTTTGGTTTCATTTTTCATGCTAGTTGCTTTTTGAGGCTGTTGGCAGAGCACTGGCATGCAGCTGGACTCTCCAAAGAGCTGTCAGGGTCATGGAAACCTCTGCACTGTTTTGGTCATGGGTGGTTCTGCAAGTAACAAGAAATCCCACCTCCATTAACACTTCATCTCTCTCAGTGGTTTGTACAGGCAGAGGGTTTGTTTGAGAAATAGTTTTATTTCAGGCAGCTGATTACGGGATGCTGGGATCAGTGTTTCTGGGCATTGCTGGGGCAGAGGAAGGCCAGCAGGAGACCTTAGTGGGTACAGGATTTTCTGTGCTGGCTTCTCAGACAGCTTAAGGCTTTGTGTTTTCTTACATGGATTAAGTGGTTCCACACAGTCTCTGGCCTGGTGCACTATAAACCAAGGGATGTAGCAAGTATAAAAATGTGTTTGCCTAACTGATTCACAGGTATTGTAGTGATTTTGGGAGAGAAGTGGAGGTGCAGGATGCAGCTGCATCAGGATGGAGCTCACTGATGCAGCTGGTGTCTGTTGAGATTTTTTTCCTGCTAGGTCCAAGACAACTGTGCCTCACAGATTTCAGTGCTGCAGTACTCCAGTGCTTTCCTGGCCCAGTGGGAAGTAGAAAGAAAAGATAACCGAAGGTCCCTTACTCCATAAAAGCATCCAGGCTCCATAAACACAGTCCCTTCAGAAATCAACATCCCTTCACTGCCAGATGGTACCAGTGTAGGTGGATGGAGCCACAGTACAGGGCTTGCTAAGTTTGGCAGAGCAGGGCTACACCCCTTCTTCCAGGGCTGCTGGATGACTCTGGGGCATTAATGAGGAGCCAGAAAACACAATGTGCGACTGACCTTATTTCTGTGACTTGTTTGATACCCACCATGTTGTGTGCTGGATGTGAGCCCCAGTGCTTGCTCCTTGAGTGCCTGGGCTCTGTGGGGCCAGGCTGGAGCAGGGGCTCTGTATAACCTCTCCTGCTCTCTGATTCCAGGCCCAAGAGTGAGTACTCCGAGATCGACGATGAGGATGCTCAGGCTCCCTATGACCCCAACGGGAAGCCAGAGAGGTAGGGAGCTGAATGCAGTGCTGCAGCTGGAAGATGGGGTGACTGGCTGGGTGCATCTCATGGGCTCTCATTAATAGAAGAGTGTCTACACTGTGCTGAAATTGCCAGCCCAGGGAGCTGACATTCCCTGAAAAGCAGGGCAGGAGTTGGCATTAAGTGGTGATATACCCAGATGTGGCAGTTTTTTCCCTCTGGGAGATACTAGACAGTTCTGAGTTCACGTTGCCAGGTAGGGCGGTGCACACTCAGTGAGGTGTGAGACCTGTAGGGGAAATACCCTGGCTTAAGGTATTCATTCACCTGTGTGTGTCTCATGCTCTTGACTGCTGATGTTATTTGCACTGCAAAAGTGCCTCAGCTAGCCTTAGTCTCTGGCTTGGGGCTGCTGGCTTGCAGGTCACGGTGCTGAATAGAAATCAATCTCAAAGTGCTCTTGCAGCCCATGAAGTTGTGAGTGTTGGTGTGATGCTTGTAGAGGGGCAGCACTGGCTGTTGCCTGCTTGGGAGGTGAACGATGATGATGATGATGATGGTTGGGATTCCAGGCAGATCTCCCTGCTGTGGGTGTGGATGGGCTGGAATGATGTGCAGTCTAGGTTTGCACCTCCTTGCAGAGGTGATGGTGACTTAACTCCCTGCCTTGTAACTCAGGTTTTATTACAACGTGGAGTCCTGCGGTTCTCTGCGCCCTGAGACCATTGTCCTGTCTGCACTGTCTGGCCTCAAGAAGAAGCTGAGTGATCTCCAGACACAGCTGAGCCATGAGATCCAGAGTGATGTCCTCACCATCAACTGAGGTGGCCCTTGCAAGAGAGTACTGTGAGCTGTGAGTGATGCCTGGCTGAGATCTGGGGAGAGGCTTTTACCTCCCCATCTCCCTGTGCCTCTCCTGGCCCTGCACTTGGTTGGTGACACCTCTTCCCTGGCCCTTCTTCCCAGAGAAAGCCATTGTGAGGTGTAGGGTAAAATAGGAAGGGAATCAATCAGTGAGCATTTTAGCTGGGACAAGCTTTGTCTCTGAGTTATCCTGGAGTTTTGGTTCTGGTGTTGGATTTTGGCCATGTGGTGTTTGGGATTGGGAAGCGTGTACCTTTGTTACACAACCCTACCTTATTTACATGTCCATTCTTTACTGTGCTGAATAAAGCCTTACCCCCAATTTTTTTTGTCATCCCTGAAAGCTCATCTGAGGCTGCTGGAGGAGATGTCACATCATTTACTTCTCTCCAATAGACATTAACTTAATGAGATCTGCTTTGGAGGGAGCATTGCTCGCTGATGTTGATTGCTGCTTGTGACATTATCTCCTGAGGAGAGCAGCACCCCTCCTGCAGGCAGTCCGTGGTTCATTGATCCAGTGCTGTGTTTAAAGCAGTTGTTTGAGGCCAGGGTGGGCGAGATGGTGCAGAAGGCAGCACTGCAGGGGAGCCCAGCAGGGCCAGGCAGGCAAAGCTGTACTTACAGAATCCTCTGGAAAAGACTCCACCCCTGTGCTGTATAACCCTTTTCTGAGGAGCTGGGTGGCACATGGTCTGTGAGTAAAGTCATGGCATGGATAGCTTACCTGGCACAGCTCTGGTAGAGCTGGGAGATGGTGTGCCTTGAAACTCCTTCACCTGGGGACTTGGAGCCACCACTGGCCTGGCACATCCCTGGAGCCACGGGCATTTAGAGGTGAGGGTGACAGTGGGGTGCTGGCATCCTGTTCCACTCAGAGTTGTTTGATGGACAGTGGCAACTCGCTCCACCCTTCTTCCTATCCCAGCAGTTTTAGGGCTTCACTTGAAATGTCCTGGCCATAGCTGGAGGCAGAACAAAGCCCTGAGCCAAGCATGCTGCCAGGAACCTCAGGAAATCTCCCCCCATCAGCATTTCTCTCTCTGGCAGGCACTACTCCCACTTGCACTTCCCGAGCATGCTTGGATGGAACAGACAAACAGGAAGGGTGGATGTGGATAAGGGTTGTTTATTCATTGAGCAACTCCTTAAAAAACAGAAAACCCAAACGTTTTTGGTAACAAATGTTAAATCTTTTCCAGATGAGGTGTGTAGCCAGGAAAAGAGAGCAAGTTCCACCTCTCACCCCAGGGAAGACACACTGCTGGGCAGTGCTAGGATCCAGAGCCCCTCTGTGCCCTGCCATGCTGCGAGGAGCAGCCTTTCTCTGTCCCCATGTCCCCTCAGCCACAAGCTACACCACCCTGAAACACAGTATTTACAGACCACAGATTCCCACATCACGACACTCCCTGTGCCCAACATGTGGACCTGGAGCTTTAAAGGGCAGAAATAAAACCACCAAGCATCCAACCCAGACAGAAAGAAGACTCCAAAGAAACACCAAGGTTTGCACGGCAATAAAAAGATAGCCCTTCTAAAGGAGGTCAATAAATAGGAGAACTAGAAAAAATCAATTGCTTTTAAGTTCAGCACATAAAGCCCAGTTCCACCCCCAGTTCAGTGGGTGAGGGGGAAGTGAGGGCTATGGGAATGCACAGAGGAATGTGGCTCTCTCCCCATCAGCATGGGTTTCTCTGCCCTGGGGCTTCTCATATCCACAAAGCTGCCCCCCTTGAGAGACAGATGCTACTGGCCAAAACCAGTCCCATGGTTGCCCACCAGCAGATAAACCAGAGGGGCATGGCAGGGGGACACAGCTGTGGGAGGACTGAGGGGTGTTGAGGTGGGAGAAGCCGGGGAGCTCAGCTCTATCCGGCCCCTCACCCCAACCAATCCTCCTGAAAGGAAAAGCAGTTTCTCCTGAGACATCTCAATTCTACAGCGAGCATTTAAATAGCTTGAAGTGCAAAAATCAGCTCAGGGATGGCCAGGTGTCCTCAGGAGCACCCTGTTCTTCATGGAGAGGTGGGACCCTGCACCATCAGCCTGGCACAGCTGCATCCTCTGCTGCTGCTCCATGGACATGGCAGAGGCATGCTCCAGCCTTCCTGCCACGCAGAAAACTCTGAATTTCTTGAACCCCCACCTGTCTTCCCCTCCCAGTTGGATCCCCAAGAGTCAAAAACCTCTGGGCATCTGCCCAAGGGCTCCTCAGCAGCCACCACATTTGCATTCATGTGAGAAGGAAATATCTCTTACAATATGGATATTCAATATATATTTGAAGTCAGTTGAGGCTGAGCCAGCCATCGCCTCCACTAATGCCAGACCAGGACGTGAGCCAGTGCCTGCTTCCTAAGGTCTTGGCACCGAGGTGCCCCAGCTTGGTCTCCTGGAGGTTCTGAGGGGTGACTGCCTGCATCCTTGCCACCCCTTGAAGAAAAAGGGGACCCCGTGCCACAGTCCCCCCACACCAGCTCATGGGGATGATGTGGGCTCCCTGCTTTCAGTCTTCTCACTTTTGGAGGACTTTGGCTTCAGCAAGATGAACTTGTTGAGGAGGTCGGTGTCCGAGCTGGCCTGGGCACCTGCATACACCTCCCCTGGGGACAAAACAGAGGGTGGGCTCACCTGGTGGGGAAAGCTCTGAGGGCTGGAGGAGCAGCATCTCCTCGGGGTGGGGTGGGGAAACTCACCAGCATAGCTGGAGGACTCAGCCATGTTCTGGGAGCCAGTGATGTGGTGCCAGTAGGCGCTGCGGGGCAGCATGGTCGTGGGGGTGCAGGGGTAGGAGAAGTGCTCAGTGCCCTTGTTCAGCAACTGCAGTGGATGAGGGGGAGGAGGGTGACACAGGGCCCCCAGAGTCTTCCCCAGCTGTGTCCCCCCTCAACATGGACTGGAGCTCACCCTGACGTTCTTCTCCATCTCCAGCAAGACCCTCTTGTGCTGCTCAGCGATGGCCAATGTGGCACTGTGCACACGCTGGTAGATCTGCTCACCCTCCTGCGTCTGGAAGGTGTAGAGACCTTCTCCTGCATCACACATCCTGTAGGAACAGGGCACAGGATGTCACCAAGGTCTTCAAGCCAAGGGATGACAAAAAAAACCCACCCCAGATGGCAGTTGGCACAGCTTCCCATACTGTTAGAGCTGTGCCTATGTCCCCTTCATGGTGTTGAGCTGAGAACCGGAATGGGCACGTGTACAGGCCATGGCCATCACCCCAGCCTCAGGCATGTTCTGTGGTGATGCCAGCAGTGCCACTGCCTGGAGCACCCAGCTGGATGAAGGCACCCAGCTGTGATCCCTGTCCTGGCAAGGGTGACATCTCACCGTCCAGCCTCGAAGGTGAAGCGGGTGGCATCGCGGCCATAGCGGCGCAGGGAGCAGAGGGGCCAGGAGACCAGCTTCACCCGGGGGTTGTGCGTGTCCCAGAGGTAGATGTTTTCGTGGGTGATCTGCAGCTTGCACTCGCCATAAACGTCCAGGTTGGGGCAGGGGAGGAGGAACACGTTGAACCGGTCTGGAGAGGGGAAAAAAAAATAGAAAATAAAATAATCTGCGGGGGGTGCAGCGAGGCGGAGCCCCGGGCGAGCACCCGCCGCCGCGCTCACCCGTCTGCTCGCACTGCACGCCGGGCGCCAGCAGGTCGGGCTCCCCCAGGCTGATGTCGTTCAGGCGGGCGCCCAGGCACTCCACCGACAGCGTCTTGTACCACTCCTCCGCCTCCAGCTCTGCAAGGCACCACGGCAGCCCCTGGGCGACCCTGGCCACGCCGGGGTGCCCCACCCAGCACCCTCAGCCCGGCTCCCCTGGGCACTGCCGCGTACCTGAGTCGCAGGTGAAGGTCCGGGCGGAGTCGTCTGTAAAAATGATGGCCACCGCCTGTCTCTTGGTCTCCTTTGGCAGCCGCGTGATGCACTTGACATTGCTGATCTCGGTGACCTGCACAGGAGTTGGGGGGGGTCATTGAGGGCTGCACCCAGACCCTGTCACCCGCTGCACCCAGACCATGTTCCTTGCTGCTCCCAGACCCTGTTCCCTGCTGCATCCAGACCCTGACACCCGCTGCACCCAGACCCAGCTGCATCCCCCTCCGGAGCGCATGGGCTCACAGCCTCCCAGCGGGTTTAGGCAAGGAAGGACCTGCCCTGGCACGGGTCCCCAGGCAGCGGGCAGCACCCCAGCACCCCTCCAGCACACCCCCTCACCTTGGGGCACCCCCGCAGGCACGCCGACTTCTCATCCGGGTACTTCTCCAGGCGCTGGGGCCCTTTGCTGGAGGATTTGCGGAAGACCAGCCAGCACCGCCGGTAGATCTGCCGGACAGAGAGCGCGGCTGCTTGGTGCAGGTGGGGATCCCTGTCCCCACCACGTCCCCCTGTCCCCATCCCCAGGACCCGTGCCTGGTTCTGCTGACCCTGCTGGCCTAGGGACAGGAGGGGATGCTGGGGATAGGGATTTGCCGGGGCTGCCATCATATGCCCCCACCTCCCGCTAGTGCTAATTACAGAGCTTAATTCATGAACACAGACAAAGCTCCCAAGGGGACCGCTGTTCTGGCATTTCCCCGTCCCCTCTCCTCTATCCCCTGCCTTTGAAGGTGGTGGGGCCACCGTCCTCAGGCATGTCCCCCCCGCCTCGAGCCCTCTTCCCTCTTTGTTCTCCCTAATTAGCATGAAATTACCCAGCATGCTCGTGGCTGCCGGCTCCAAACCACGGAGATGGGCGACCAAACCCCCTGACCCCCCACCTATGGGTGCTGCACTCCCACACCACCCTAATTTGCACGCAGCAGCTCCAACCCCTCCCAGTGTGGGGCATCCCCGATGCCAAATTGTGTGTGCAGGGAAACTGAGGCACGGGAGGAAGGGAAGGCTCTCAGACATCCCCCAAACCCTGGGTGACTTGGGACAGGTGAGCGGGTGTTACTCGGTGCAGGATTCGGCCGGTGCAGGAGCTGGACCCCTGGGGCTGCTGGGTGATTTGGGTACCAACAAGTGGCCCGTCCCTGCCATCCCCCACTCCCCCCAAAAGGGGGGCTGCTTATTCAACCCCAAAACAGGGGCACAGGATTCGGCAAGAGGGATCTGTCCGCGCCACCTCACTGGGAAACCAGCACCTCAAATCCATGGGTGTCCCCCCCACATCTCCCCATTCCCCAAGATCCCCACTCACCCCCAGCTTCTTGCTCTTCATCCTCACATAGCCCTGCTTGATGATGTCGTTAAAATTCGTCGCCATGGCGATGGCTCGATAGGGTAGGGGATATTTTGGGAGGGGGGGGCTGCCTTCACCTTCGCCCCCCCCTCTCCATCCTCTTCCTCCGTACCCCTCCTGTCTCACCACCGGCCCAGCTTGCTGCTAGCAGTGTCCCCCATGCTGGCTGGAAAAGAGAAATGACAGATCGACGGGTGACATCTTCCTCGTCCTCCTCCCCCTCCTCCTTGTCGTCCTCCTCCTCCTCCTTCCCCTCCTCCTCCTCCTCTTCCTCCTCCCTTCGCTGCCTGAACCATCCGAGTGGAACAGTCCGGTGTTAACCCCTGCCAGCACGGTGGAGCCAGGGTGGCACAGACAACTGGTCAGTCCCCTGCCGCCAGCTCCAACATGTGTCCGAGGGGACACCCACACTTGACCTCGCCCACAGGTGTCCATCACCTCTCGCACTCCCCCTCCTTCCTCCCAGGCTACTGGCTTGGGCAGCAGCATGGCCCCGGTGGCAGGACACCGGCTGGGTTCAGCGGTGGCAGCCAGGCCAGCTCTGCTGTGGGGTGCCAGGGAGCTCCCGGCTTCCAACCTCACACCCCTGGTGTAACGCAGCCTCCCTCCTGCTCTACCATGAGCTCGGCCCCGCTCAGCCTGGTCCCTGCTGGTTCCCCCAGCCCCGACCGGTGGGACCAGGTGGGGACCAGGGTCTTTTTCCCAGGTGGAGAAA
>VXBI01000035.1:885660-909958 GCA_013397375.1 Toxostoma redivivum | reverse complement strand
TGGATGGGAGGGACGGGGAGCGGCGGAGCCGGGGACAAAGGAGGATCGGGGAGCCCGGTGTCCGCCGTGGGGTGCCAGAGGCCGCGTTGAGGGGCGTTTGCCCGGCACCGGGAGCCGAGGGGATGCTGCGGCGCTCCGGGCTCGGGAAAGGCGGCGGGAGGGGAGTGAATAGGGCGGGCATCAGCCGGGGCTGGGGCAGCCCAGCGGGGCTGAGGGCACTGGGGCTCCAGCGGATGGTGGCACCGGGCAGCGCCCCGGCTTGATCGGGCAGGGAGCAGCCTGGATGGATGGATGGATGGATGGATGGATGGATGGATGGAGCGGAGGGGTGTCTATGGGGCACCCCACTCCAGTGAGTGCGGGGGCTCGACTGTGGGTGTGATGTGTCCGGCTGGGCAGGGCCCGCGGACTCTGCTCGTGGCCGTGGTGCCGGTTACCCAGCCGGAGCCAGGCTGGATTCCTGGGCCATGGAGCCACAAAGCCCCCTGAGTGCCCGGGACCGGCTGTTCCGGGCTGCTGCGAGCGGCAGAGCTGAGCTCCATGAAGTCCCGGCTGTCGGCCCGGTGTGTGGCCATTGCTCCCCACTTTTTGGGAACCATCAGCACACCCCATTCCTTCCTCTCCTCCCTCCCCGCGGAGGGTGCAGCATCCCGTGGGCTCACCGGCATGTCTCGACAGGGTGATCTCCCTTCCCTAAAATGCCTTTTGGAGGGATTCTTTCTGCAACATCCCAGTCTGCTGCTGCCGGTCCTGGCATGTCGCTGCAGGATCTGGGATGTAGGATGCTTGGGGTGGTCTCTACCCACTGTCTGTGCTGTCCCTCCAGAGAGACCAGCAAAACTCAGTGAGACCAGCTGGAGAATTTAAATGAAGTCTCCTGGAATAACCTCCTGGCAGCAAGTCCGAATGGCTGTTGTGAAAGGAAGGGAGCCAAAGCTCATTTCATGGTCTGAGGGCTGCAGTAACCTCTCCCTCTACCCTCACCCCCGCCCCCAAGCTCCACCGCCAGCGGGGAGCCAGGAGTGTTTCGGAGATGGGAGGGGGGCAAATCCTTTGAGCCTGGGACTGCAGCCACAGTGGGGTTTGCCGTGTCCCTTGCCGGGTTTGCAGCTCCCATGTGAATTAAGCCAAGGACTGAAAATGCTGCATACTTGGTTGCAGTCCAGCTCTTAATCCTGCGGCCGGGGGGCTGCTATTCGCAGAGTAACAGGTTTGCAAGCAACTGGACGGGGATCCCTGGGATTGGCCATCCCTGCACCTTGCGGTGGCACCCGTGGGTGCAGGTCAGAGCTGTGTGGTTCACAGACAGCAGGCTGGGTCGCTCCCAGCATGCCAATGTCTGCACGGGACCAGCTGGGCACAGCCTGCCGGCGCCTGTTTTTCAGGAGCGCTTGGACTCACCAACTCCTTTCCCATCAGCTCACCCGACAGCTGGGGCTTGGCAGGAATCCGGGAGGCCCGCAGTCTCTTACCTGGTTCCTTGGGTGCTGCAGACTTTGCCCTCACTAAGCTCCAGCACCTTGCTTTCTGTGCCAAATACCTGGGAGCCTGATTTGGGGTGGTCCTGAGCTACTTTGCGCTGCTCTGCACCTCCCTTCTCTGGCACCTGCAGCACAGGCAGGCGATGAGAATCTTGCTCATGTGAAGGGGGATAAGACCTGGGAGTGGACAGCGTGTTTTGGGAAGCCATTTGAAGCCCAAGGGAGTGGTTTGGAAGGGGTATGTGCAGGAAGAGAAATGGCGCTGCTCTCTAAGAAGACTGTGTGGTGCGAGTGCATGGCAGGGACAACTGTCTGTACCCCCTGTGGCCAGAGATGTCTTTGCATTACTTTGTCACTGTCACGTCAGCCTCGGTGTACCTGGTCCTTTGCAGAGTGTGTGTGGCTGCTGCTGAAGCCACAAGGCTTCGTGTGCCACCGAGCCAGGTGCCGTGTTGCCCTGGTACGGGAGGAAGTGCTGGGTTAGTTCACCGTGATATTTCTGTTTGTGGTGTTTTTTAGGAAATGGAAATTTTTTAAAAAGTTTTGAATGTCAAGACCCAGCTCTAAGCAAACGCTGTGTCTCAGGAGCCCCAGGCACTGGCAGGCGCCTGTGCCAGCCTCCCCTCGGTGCTCCCCACGCCTTTGTGGGAAGGGACGGCTGCCAGTGGCTGGCAAAGAACAGATCTGGCAGGGATTTGTGCCGCTCCCGTGGGAATCACCACCAGATCTGGTTTCATCCTGTTGGCAAGACTCATCTTGAAGGTGCTGGGTGTTCTGTGCAGAGCCATGGCCCAGGAAAAGCTGAAGCATCCCGTGGCACAGCTTGGCACCGCGGGGCTGCTGGCACAGTGCAGCTGCCCCTCGACTCCTCGGGCATTAGCAAACCCACCCGGTCGGCCCCGGCCGCCCACCGGTGCCGGGAATCACATGCCAATGTCGGGAACCACATGCCAGTGCCATGAATAATGTGGGGCTGGCCCCCCCGGACACGAACCACTGGCCAAGGACAAGGGCACTTTGTGAAGCACTCAGACACTGACACTGGGGCATCCCTTTGCAGCGGGACCCCTATGGGGTCCTCACATCCTTGGACAGCTCCAGACCCAGGGCACACTGTCTTTGGTCCCTACGATGAGGGACTGTTTGTGCAAAGCTGTTTTGCATCTCCAGGAGCCCGTCCTGGCTTGCCCCTCTGCCACAGTTTCCTCACCATGTTGCTGAGTCTCTGCCTGAGTAACCCACTGCCGTGACGAGCTTCAGACTCATTAACATCTCGAGGAACACAGCGTCACTTTCCTAGCGGACCTGGAAGGAAAACAGATAAAAGCCCTTAGATCTCTCTGTTTCTGATGTTTGTTTGAGTCATCAGAGCATCTTCCCTTCTTCTTGGGGAAAAAAAAAGTCATATCCAAAACCATGTGCCACTTCACTTAAATACCTGCTGCCAAGTCANCCCCCCCCGCCCCGCCCATTCACCATTGAGGTTTAGAGACCTCAGTATAAATGCTTTATCTTTTCTTTCCAAGAACAGTATGTTAATGGGATAGGAGGATAAGAACAGGTGCCCAGAAATAAGCCTCCCTCTCTGCTGGGAAGGGAGCCTGCTCCAAGCTCTGCAGCGCTGGCAGAGTGTCTGCCACCTCTTTGTACATAATTTGGTTGATTTTGAGGCCAAGACAGGAATTTTTCCCCACTGCCACCCGGGTATGGGAAGATGACGAGGCAGGATTCAGCCCTGATGAGAACTCAGCACATCCGGCTACCTTTGCTGTGCTTATTGCCAGCGTGGATGGAAGTCGTGGTTTGTCACCGTGAAACCATTTTCAGGGGATTTTCTCTTGCTATTGTTCGGCTCAGGAAACGGCAATCGGCGTCAGGGCGAGCGGGACCGAACAGGGCTCGGAAGGGAAATACCGGCTCCCCCACCCTCCTTCCCACAGGGATTTCTGGTCCCAGTTGAGTAACGGCTGAAAGGGGCTGATCCTCTCCTCCAACCATCCCAGGAAAACCTTAAAGATGCCAGCACAGTGGGGTGGGCTGAAGCCTCATTAGGATTCAGCATTCCCCACCAGAGGCGATGCTTTATTGGTGTGCCAGCTCTGTGCTGCCTCAATGTGGTTGGCATTCACGTGAAGCTCCGTTGCTTTTAAGTGATCCAGGTGTTTCCCGTCACCAACAGCACTTTGCTACCCCAGGTCCGTGTTTTTTGGATATATGTGAGTGATTCCTAAGTGTGTGGCCAGTCACTGGGATGCCAGCCCCATCCAAATCCATTTACTCCTGCCAAGTCATGACTGTGCCATACCCTCCCAGCTCACACTGGGAGACCTCTTTAGTGTCACTTAGTTACAGCCAGGGCAGCAGGTTAATTAACAACCCGGGGCCCCTCTCTTCTGGAGATAAATTGCCACAAGAAATAGACGGGGAGTGGGCTGTACACCCGTGCGGGAGCTGTGCTGGCTAGAGAAACTTCCAGACAAAGCCTGTGCTGCTGGGAGAAATCTCCTAATGAGTTTTTAAGCACCTGGTGAACCTTGGAGCATCTGGGAGAGCTCGTAAGCCTTTGCAGGTGATGCTGGTTTGTGCCCCGGTACCTACTCACTGCAGGAACTGTTCTATCAGTAACAAAACAGGACTTGAGTGCTTGGTGGGTTTTGAGGGGCTGTTCGAGAGCAGTGCAGGAGTGGGGTGCAGCAGTGGCAAATGGTGCTGGCTTCCCTTTGGGCATTGACAAGTGTTGGTCTAGGCCAGCTGCTCCAGTAGCCCCCCCAACTGCTGGTCACCAGAGCCTGGCAGGGTGTGTCCCATGGTTGAAGTGACAGCAGGGCAAGGAGGAGGAGGTGACACTTGGTTCGTCCCAGCAGAGCTGGAGATGCAGCTGGTGGCCCGGGGCAGGCAGAAAGCACAGCAGAAAAAGCTGAAAGTGTGAAGGCTGTGGCTAGGTGAGAGCAGGGGTGTGGCAGCACTTGAGGGTGCTCAGTGCTGGCCTGGTGTAGGTCACAGGAGCCCTGTCCTCGTGCAAAGACAGAAAAGGGTGGTGGAGCAGAGTGCCAGATGGGCAAGGGGCTGTGCAGGATGTGGCCCAGCTGGTTGTGAGCAGCAGATTTGGGCAGCCATGGCTGCTGTGCTGGCATTGCCAGGATGTGCCTGGGAGAGCCTGTTTGTGCAGGCTGAAATGTTGGAGTGGTTTGCAATGTGCCCAGCTCCTCAGCTAATCTGCAGGAGCTGAAAACATCCAAGTAAATAATTTTAGGGCTGGTGAATTAGGAAACCACAGTTTCCTTCTGTTCTTATCACTTCTGATAACAAGTCAGGGAGTTAACTGAGATGTGGAGCTGAGAGCGGAAGAGGGGACCCTTCCTCTGTGGATTCTTTGGTGATTGGAGCCTGTGCTGGAGTGAGGGGCACCCTCTCCATGCTAGGAACTCAGGGGCTTCCAGCCCCTGCCATCCTTCCAGCCCAGAGCCAGCTTGGATGCCCAGGGGTCCTGGCTCCTCTGGAGGCAGAGGCAACAGGGAGCTGGCTGTGACACTGGCTGGTGTCCCACACACAGCCTTTGCTCTCTATCCCTGCCCTCATGGCATGGGGGATACTCAAATACTCATGTGGCCCCTTCCCTTTGTGCCCTTTCAGGCTCTGCTGTCTCCTTGAAGGCCAAACCAAAGCAGAGAGCTGCCCAGGATGAAGGTCCTCTTCCTGCTCCTTCTCTCCCCTCTCCAAGGTAGACTGTCCTGCTTTGGGATGGTGAGCTGGGTTTGGGCTGCTGGGAGTAACTGGTAGCCCCAAAACATTGGCTGAGGGCACCATGAGATGTATGCAACCAAGGCTTCCACAGAAGTAAAACATCTCATAGGATGATGTGCCTCTGGTGGGTCTCTTGGGCAGAACGTGTCCTTTCCAGGGAAAGGAAATGGTTTCCATCTATCCCTTCTGGGAATGGAGAGCTCCTCTTTCAGTGTGTGCTGATGTGGGTGGTGGCACATGGGAGAGGGTGTCCCTGAAAGACAGCAGCGCCTGTTGGGGTCCTGGCAGATCCTTGCTGTGACACTGGGGACGTGGCTGGTGTCACACAACCTGTAGGACAGGGTTGGGATAACTGGGTGGAGAGCTGGCATGCCACGTGTGACAGCTGCTGCAAGGCTGCAATGTTTGCTGGGCTGGCTGCCCCTCCAGCTGATCTCTGTGTGCCTGTACAATGCAGGGGTGGGAGCCACTGGCCACAGGGAAGAGGATTTCCGCTTCTGTGGTGACCGAAACCAGACGCAGGAGAGCTCTGTCATCTACGAGCACAGCACTGCCAACATCTCCATCGAGAACACGGCCCAGGCACTGATAATAAAAAGCCCCTTTTTGCCAAACAGGGGAAACTCTTACTACAAGTACAGCTTGCCCCCCGCCTTGGGCAGGTATCGCTTCTGCATCTACTGGTTTGAGTCCAACAGGACCCTGTGGCTGGTGTATGGGAAGCAGAGCATACCCCTGGGTGGGAACCCATCCAGCAGCATCCCAAAGGGGCAGGAGAGCCAGAAGACAGAGAAAACCACAGCCTACATCTTCAATGTGTCCTATATCATAAAGGGCGGGAAGAACACCTCTCTGGATGCTAACACTGAATACTTATTCCCTGGTAAATGCAATTTAATGTTATTTTAAGGAAATTAAAGAGTTGTTTTATCCGCAGCCTGTTCCCTAGTCATCATCAGAGCACTGGTTGTTTCCCAGTGTATGCTTTAGCCTGGTGATATGAAAAAAGCTGAAGGGTCATTGAAAGGGATGTAGGTTTTTTTGAAGGAGCCCAAAGACAGGCCTGGTACCCAGCATCCCTAAAGGTTGAGATTTTCAAAATGCTGCCTAAAATCCTGTAAAAATCCTGAGGTCTTTGCAGTGGTTTCTCAAGATCCAGTCTGCACCATGAGGCCCTCTGGCCTCAGTGGGAGCTGAGCTCTGGGTGGCAGGAAAGCCCTGTGGGTTGGGGTCACTATCAGCTTTCCTGGCTTGGGGTCACCTTGAAGCCCTCTGCCCATCTCTGCTTCCACCAGGGCTCTGCCAGTTAATTTGGAGCATGAGGAAACCAATTCTGCCTATGCATTTCATGGCATCTCCTTTCCACCAGTCTCTCCAGAGAGCATGCCTGTCCGGGAGCAGAATGTGAAGCAACAGCTCACAGACTTGGACAACCTCATTGCCCAGCCCCTGGCGGCAGCCACGGGAGCCAGGGAGCAGCAGAAGCTCCGGTGGTGAGTTCCCAGCTCACCCCAGTCCTGCTGCTGCCAATGTACACCCACTGCATCCAGCTCACTGTGCCCCTTCCCCAACAGCAAACTGGGGGAGCTGCAGAAGATGCTGGCCAAGGTGGAGCTCGAAGGGCAGAACCAGACCTTTGGGGAGGCCACAGTGCACGCAACTGTCCTGAGGGTCCAGCCCAGTCGGGCTCCTCAGCACCTGACCTTTGCTTCCCAGAGAGAGGTGCGTCCTGGAGAGTCTGCCTAGTGCTCTTGGCCTCTCATGCTCTCTCTCAACCTCTTTCCTGATTAATCTTTCTTTGCAGGAGAGTGGAGAGATCCAGGGATTCACGGTGGACCTGCCAAGCAGCCTGTTCATGATGGGGAAGGAGGAGGTGGTGGAGCACAGGGTGCTTCTCATGGACATCAGCAGGCAGACCATGTTCCAGGTAATGCCCAGGTGAACGGCATGGTGGGGTGTCCCGTGGTACTGGGTTGCAGGGGTGCCACCAGACCAGGGTGCTGGTGCTCACTGGGAGAAGATGCTTCAAAGATGAGCTAAAAGCTTGACAGATAAAGTCATGGGACCTTCTTCTTGGGCACTCTCCTCTGCTTCACACCTGGCAGCTCTCCCTTCCCACACTGCCACTGCCTCCTCTTCTCCTACAGGATGAAAACAGCAGCCATGTCCTGGGTGACAAGGTAGTCAGCATCTCCCTGGTGGACACAGTGGTTGCCAACCTCTCTGACCCAGTGGTCCTCACTTTCTTCCATGACCAGCTGCCGGTAGGTGGGGAAATGGCCTCACAGAACCTGATCCCACCAGGAATGGAGGGGGAAGGAGGGCTCAGGCCCTGCCAGCTTAGGGTGTGGTCACAGTCCAGCAGGTCGGTGGCCATGGCCTGCCTGTGCAGGGCCTGCTGTGTCTTCTGGGGCTGTATCACAATCATGGCTCTACTGTGTGCACTGGTGGTGGCACTGCCTTCCCCTCTCCAGGAGATGCCCCATGACAGATGTGTCACATCCAGCACTGTCACCAGGGCTGGGCTACACCCTGTGCTAGCAGGCCCTTGGCTCATTCAAGGCTCTGTCAGGTGCCTGCTCAAAGCTGAACCCTTTGTTTGGAAAAGAGGATCTGGAAGGAGGTATCTGCTCCATCTGTTGTTATCAGAGTGCTCTCTGCTGGAGCCTGCTCCCATCATAGGGGAGTCTGCTTTATCTAAGTCATAGTTTGTCTCCTGGGACCATCTTGTCTCCTGCCCTGTGTTGTCCCCTATCAAAAGTGCTGGGCAGGTAACAAACCCACAGCTGCATCCTGACCAGGGCTGTGGTTTTGTCATTGCAGAAGAACGTAACCCCACTGTGCGTCTTCTGGCAGGAGGACAGCTCTGGTGAGTGCCCCTGCCCTGGGGTGTGAAGTCAGTTCCTTTTCCAAAGGTACCACAGCCCCACCAGCAGGGTGAAGGTTGCTCTGCACCTCCCTACCTCACTCCATCTCCATAAGCCATTCCCACAGGGCTGATGCCACTTTTTTTCCCTCCATAGCTAACCTAAGAGCTTTCCCCTTCCCTAGGGATGGGTTCTTGTGCTGAGGGGATTACTTGAGTATCTGTGCTTGGCCCGGGACAAGCTGGGACCCCCCACCCTCGTTCTCCCTCTTTTCATGGACACCTTGCCCTGAAGATCCTTTAGCCCATGGCAGATGTTCCTGCTGCTCACCAGACGCTCTCCCTTTCTCTTGCACAGCCAGTTCTGGGAGCTGGGACAGCTATGGGTGTACAACAGTGACAGGGAGCAGCCAGACAGAGTGCAGGTGCAACCACCTCACCTACTTTGCTGTGCTCATGGTGGGTAGCACCTTCCCTCAGGTCCCTCACATAATTCCCACTGGTGCTCCTCCTCACTATCTCTCATTCCTCCTCTTCCTCAGGTATCCTCTCCAGAGATCACCTCTGTGCACAGGAATAACTTGAGTATCATAACCTACGTTGGCTGCCTGATCTCAGCTTTGGCAGCAATTTGCACCATCTTCTTCCTCTACTTCAGGTACAGTCTGATGGTTCACCCCCTGCTCCCTGCCTGTGTCCTGTCCCTGGCCAGGAATACCTGGGAGGGCACAAACTCTCCAAGCAGTTGGTGGCCTGGATAGAAGCATCATGAAGGAGCCTTGTTGAAGAAAACAGGGTTCTCCTGTCCAGGATCCACCCTCTTGGTCAGGTCTTCTGCAGGGTGCTCAGAAACACCAGATCTTTTCAATTATTTTGGAAAATCTTGGTTGTTATGGATGCAGCAGGCAGAAGTCTGCAAAGACCTTTTCAAGGACCTGGAGGAGAACATGCGTGTGTTCTCCTGAGTCATGTCACTGATCCTAAGTGGATGATTCAGACCTGAAATCATAGAATCATAAAAATATAAAATGGTTTGAATTGGAAGGGAAAAACTGAAAGATTATTCATTTCCAATCTCCCTGGGACACCTTCCACTACACTTCCCCTACAGGTTGCTCAGAACTTCATCCAACCCAGCCTTGAACAATTCCAGGGATGGGGCATCCACAACTTCTCTTGGCAGCCTGTGCCAGGGCCTCACCACCCTCACCCTCTGAATGTCTAATCTAAACTTGCCCTCAGATTGAAGCCATTCCTCCTTGTTCTGTCACTCCATGCCCTTGTTCAGAGTCTCTTCCTAGATCTCTTTAGGCACTGGAAGGTGCTTGAAGGTCTCCCTGGAGCCTTCTCCAGGCTGCACAACCCCAGCTCACTCATCCTGTTTCCATAGGGAAAGTGTTTCAGCCCTCTGAGCACCTTCAGTGCAGGGTCAGCTGCAGGGGGCTGGATTTGGGATGGGTGATCCCACCTGTGGGGTTGGTCTCTCAGTCCCTGGCACTACCAAAGAGTCTCCTTGCTCTTCTGCTGGGGCAAGTTGCCCCATGCAGGGCTGTGGGGTGTTGTGGGCACTGTTGGTGCTGGCCAGGCATGGTGGTGAGTTCTGCTGCTTTTGATTCTCCAGAAGCAAACAGCGAGACCAGATCACGAGCATGCGCATCCACATGAACTTGCTGTTCGCCATCTTCCTCCTGGACATCACCTTCCTCATCTCTGAGCACTTGGCTGCCAGCAACAGCGAGGCCATCTGCAGAGCTGGGGGGTGGTTTCTGCACTTTTCACTCCTGAGCTGCCTCACCTGGATGGGCATCGAGGGCTACAACCTCTACCGGCTTGTGATTGAAGTCTTCAATGCCTACCATGACCACTTCCTCCTCAAGCTCTGCCTGGTTGGCTGGGGTGAGCATGGGGGAGGCAGGCACTGGGTAGGAGGGGCACTCAGGTAGGGCATTCCCACTGGATAGGATGCCTGGATGGGGATGGAGACACAGCTGTGGGGGAGCAGCTGTCTGTCAAGAGCCTTGGTGGAGAAGCTTGAAGGCTGAGAGCAGAAGCTGGTGCTAAAGCAAGGGTGGGTCATCCTGGGGGATCATCCAGCAAGGTGACAGCCAGCACTTGGGACCTTTAAATAGTAATAGGATCCTTTCTTTCTGAAGGAAACATCCAGGTCAGCCCAGAGAGATGGACTGGATGCAGGAAGCTCCCCTGCTTCTCTGCCATGCTCTGGGCTGGAGGTCATGGCAGGAAGATTTTATGGTATTTTATGGCCTAAAGCTCCACATCCCTGGCAGGTCCCCAGCTGGGGTCAGCACAGCACTGCTTCCCTTCCCAGCTGGGGCTTATGCCAGGTGCCCTTCTTGTGTGTTCCATCCTTGGTTTCCCTTTGGGAAGGAGGATGTTGGTTGTGCTCTGTGCAGGGAGAAAAGGGCAACAAGTCCTTCCAGAAGGCCAGGGAGTAGGGCAGCCACTTCACTCTGCTCTTTCCACCCAGGATTCCCCTTCTTGTGTGTGATGCTGATCTTACTGGCTGGCTGGAACAACTATGGCCCCTTCTCTGTTCCCATCTATGAATCCATTGATGGCAGATCCACCAATGCTACCATGTGAGTCCTGGGACATGGGTTACCTGGTCTCTGGTCATAGGTAAAAGCAGATGGCTAAACCTTCACCATGGCCTGGGGCTTTTCTGGGCTTTGTGCCAGAGGGATCCCCCCTCCCTGGGTGCTGGGCTGGCATCACATTTGTGTGCTTCTCCCAGCCCCTCCCTGTGACCCTGTGGGAGGGCACAGTGTAACCCTCTGCCCTTTCTCCTCCCTCCAGATGCTGGATCACCAGCCCCCTGATCCATAACATCGTGAACCTGGGTTTCTTCAGCTTGGTGTTCCTCTTTAACTCAGTCATGCTGGGGGCCATGGTACGCGAGATCCTCCGGCAGAACAAAAAGGGTCACAAGCTCAAGCATGTCCTGGCCCTCTTCGGGCTGAGCATCCTGCTGGGCATCCCCTGGGCACTCATCTTCTTCTCCTTCACTTCTGGTGTGTTCTGCCTTGTCTCCCTCTACATCTTCACCATCATCAACTCCCTCCAAGGTGAGCCTGTGACTCTGGGCTCCTCTGAAGGGCACCAGGATTTGCAGGGGTGTTGGTGGGGCGGGGATGGTGTGCAAGAGGAGCTCTGGCAGGCTGGGTGGCTCTCTCAACTGCTGTTTGTCCCTCAGTTGGGCTCACCCACACTTTCTCTCCCCTCTGCCAGGTTTTCTTATCTTCCTGTGGTACTGGACCATGGTGCTGCAGGCGAGGAAGTCCCCTGACTCTCAGAGCAGCTCTGACAGTGCCAAGCTGCAGCCCAGCAGCAGCTGAGCTCCGTGGTGGCCGAGCCGTGCCAGAGCCACAAGAAGGACCACACCATCTGCTTTGCTACTGCACTTGCCTTGTAGTGCCACAGGGAGCCCAGGGACCCACAGTGGGGCTGGCCACCCCCCACCTCTGCTGGTCCCCTCCCCAGTTTTCCCACCCACTCCATCCTGACTGGCTTGTCACCCTTGGGGCAGGAGGGAAGGGGGGAGGGAGGGATGCTAACTTGGGCAGTGGGGGCTGTAAAAAGTGGAAGGGGCAGGGACAGGATCCCCAGCACCTTAGGATGTCCTCTCCCATGTCCTGAGGCCAGGGATGATGGGTGGGAAAGGCCCAAATTTTAGCCCTTGCTAGTGGTCACCTTGAGGGTCCTTCCCCAGGGACAACAGAATGACTCTGCCCCCGCCACACCCTCAGGCAGCTGAAATAATCTATTTTTGTTATTTTGTTGGATGTCTATTTTTGGGTGATGTAGGAGTTCAGTGAACGTGCCTACACACCAGACTTGTGCCCATTAAAGTTGTTCCTCTCGGAGTGTGGCTCGCTGGGGTCTCTGCTCAGTGCATTGGTGGGCTCTGCAATGGGAGCCATCTCTCCTTTGGGTTATCCCATTTCTGGGGCAGGATCCAGCGTTTCACCTTACAGGATCCTGCAGAGCTGGGGCTGACATTGGTGCTCCTGGCAGAGCACTGGCTGCCTGGTGCCATTGGGGTTATGAAGGGAGCTACCATGGCTTGGGAAGTCCAGGGACTGTCACTAACCAGCAGGAAGGGAGGCTGGTGAAGGACAGGGAGACATCAAAGGATGGGAATCATACCCTCAGTGGCTGTGGAGCCAGGCAGAATCTGGCTGTGCCTCTTGCAAGCACAGCACCCCATTTCCCATCCCACCATTCCCCTTCCAGCTGGTTGTGGATCATCCCCCTCCACCCAGCTTCCAGCACCCAGCTGAGGCAGGGGCACCTTGCCAGGAAGGGGATGTTTCATCCTTGTGGTGATGCCCGGTTTAGGATGAGAATGCTCCAGCATTTGCTGGGCTGGTTAGGGCCATCAAGCCCTTGGCAGGACTGTGGGGAGAAAGGGAAATCAAAAAGCCCAGAGCTGGTCGTGGGAAGGATGTGGCTCTGGCGGTTGGTGCCGTTGCTGTGGGCTGGGACAGAAGGTCACTTGCCAGCCCACAGGAAGGCGTGAGGGGTTCCCAGAAGGGAAATGAGGAACAGCTCTTGCCTCGGAAGTGGCCACAAGCCCTGGGGGAGCCTGGGGTGCAGCAGAGCTGCCGGGGCAAGGGGAACAGAGTGTGCTGGGATGGCCAGGTGCAGCCAGGAGACTCCACAAAGTGGCATGAACTTATTCCTGGGCACTGTCCTGCTGCTCCTGCTGCTGCCTGGTGAGTGGCAGGTGAAGGGGGGACAGGCATCCTTAGCACAGGAGGTGCATGGGCTTTGTGGGAAGGTTTTCCTGTGGGAAGATGTTCACTAAAAGACCTTATGGGGATTTCATCCTGAAATGTGGACAGACCAGAGGGGAGCATCCCCACTGGGATGTGCGGAGATGAGGAGAGTTGGGGGCTTTGCTGCTCGGGGCTTTTTTAAAACCTGCATTCAGCAGTCCAGGGTCTCCTTCCTGAGCCCCTCTGGCAGGCTGGTTTTGCCCTCACCAGCTCTGATCCCTGTCCAGGTGTTTTTGAAGTCCACGTAACTGCAGGACTGTTCCTTTAAAACCTGGCAGCTGCCAGAATCTCCTGCCTTCTCTTCCCCTTTGCCTCTGGACAGAGGGAGGGCTGACCCCAGATTTTGGTGTTTCCCCCCTTTCTCCATAAACTCCTCTTCCAGATGTTTCCAAAGGATTGGACAGCTGTTCTGGTGAGTGGTCCCCTGCTATCCCTACCCTTGCTCCCAGTGCCCACCCAGTGCTGTGGTGCCCAGTGGTCACCTGCTCGCACCCTCCCCAGTGCCGGCTCGGGGTGATGATCACCGTGAGTGCTGCGACATGACGGTGGAGCAGCAGAACGCAGGGAATGGCTGCCACATCCTGCGCCAGTCCCAGCGCTGCCCGGAGCTGTGGCGCTCTGCGAGCCGCGCCTGTGCCTGCCTGCGGGAGCGCTCCTTCAGGTAGTGGCAGGGATGGCCATGGCAGGGTTTGTGGGCTCAGTCCCCATGTCCACCTGTCCCACAGCCCCCCTGTCGCACAGGCTGCTGCAGTTGGGGCAGCACAGTTGTCTGGCTGGGCTCAAGACGCTGCTCCTGACTGTCAGCAGGGCTGTCACCGATGACATCCTCATCACCTTCTCCCCCACAGAGGTGAGATGTACCCCTCCCTCTCCTTTGCTTGGAAGGTCTCACACCTTCCAAGCATCCCTCAGCCCCTACCCCAGGGCTTGGTATGCCCTGCTGTGCTCTTCCTCCTCCCTGTGGGGTTGCATCATGTGCCCACATCAACTTCAACGTCCTTGGCAAGGAGTCATGAGAAGTGACCTGGTTGGAAAGAGCCCTCCCCAAGGAGCCATCCCAGCAAACCAGGTGGTCAGGGGGAGTGTGAGGTAGGAAAGGAGGAAAGACATGTGTGACCTGGTGCCTCCTGTCCATCCAGGCTCTGGATGTCCCAGGGGACCATGGGTGGATGATGGTGGGTAGAGAATCTGCCGAATCTCACTCCCAGCTCTGTCCCCATAGCTGCTGGGTGCTGGGGATGAGGTTCTTCATTCTGCCCTCAGGGCTTCTGCTGATATTGCTGAGCAAACCCACCTGGCCAGGGCTGAATTTATGCCTGGAGCAAGACTGGTGGGTTCTGAACAGAGATGAGACCTGGCAGCAACAACCTCTCACTGTTCTCTGCTGCAGGGCCCCAGCAAGCTGAACACCACAGAGAAAGGGAAGGCAGGTAAAATCCACCTCCCCAGGGAGATATTCCGGTCCTTGAGAAACAAAACGGTGCATGTGGTGGTGACAGTCCTCAATATCCAGCAGCTTGGCATGTTCAAGGTACAGGCTGGCATTGCCAGCATCCTTCATGCTGCCACCAGCACTTGGCACCCACCAGCTCAGCTCCTGCAGCGCTTCCCCTCCACAGGAAATCAACCAGACAGCACAGGTGTTGAACAACACCGTGGTGGGCATCACAGTGGGAGACAGCAGCATCTCGGGGCTGCAGGAGCCTGTGCAGCTCATGTTCACCCACAGAGAGCTGCCCCAAGTATGTCAGCCCTGCCTGCCCTCCCTCTCCCCTCCAGTGCCCATCCCGTGGCATTAGCTGATGCTGCTCTCCCCCCTGCAGGGTGTCACCCGTCAATGTGTCTTCTGGGATGCCAGCAAAGGTATGCCCTGGTGGGGCAGGTGTGGGGCTGGCACAGACACTCTACCAGCACTCACAGCCACTCCCTGTGCCTGTTGCAGGGCAGGCAGGAGGCTGGAGCAGCAGTGGATGTGCCACACAGCCTGGGGACAAGGGGACAGTCTGCTCCTGTGACCATCTCACCTTCTTCACCCTCCTCCTGGTGATGATCCCACTTCCTGCAGCTCCTGCTTGTGCCCTGGCAGTGCTGCCTGCCCACTTTTGTGGCCCCTTGGATGTCATGAGTAGCCACACAGGGACAATTGTAGCTGTCCTCAGGCAAGCTGAGAACCAAATGCAGTCCCAGCTCAGGAGGGCAGCAGCAGGTCAGCTGAACAGGACAGGCTGGAAAAGGCCTTGTGCAGGCTCTGGCACAGCAAGGCTTGAGGTCCCTGGTGGAGACTCCCAGGAGGGTGCTCATGGTGGTCACCCTCACCTCTCCCTACCTCAGAGCATCTCTGAGCCACCACTGCTCTGCTTCCCTTGAAGACCTTCTGGGGGTTGGTATGGGGTCTCTGCAGCAGCCCAATGGGGTTATCAGCCCCATGGCTCTGGTAGTCAGGTTTTCTAGGCTGGTCTGGAGCCTGTCTAACCCATCTTCATGTTTGGCAGAGCCCAGCTCTGGATGTCTCCACAGCAAAAGCTTTGACAGTTGTTGCCACCGCTGGCTGTGGGGTAGCCATGGCTTTCTCCATCTTCACCATGGCCTTCTGCATCTTCATAAGGTAGGATGTGCCAGCAGCTCCATGGGGGCTTGCCAGGCTGGGAGAGATGTGAGGCAGTGCCAGTGCCTCTGCATGGACCTGCTGGGTACAGCATGAGGCCCTGCTCACCTGTGACCCCTGTCTTTCCTGGCCCCTGTGGGACACTCAGGTACAGGTTCAGGTTTGAGGAGACCGTCCGCATCAACCTGGGGCTGCACCTGAACCTCATGGGCAGCCTGTTCCTCCTCAACCTGGCCTTCCTGCTCAACAGTGGGCTCTCTGGCAGGGCCCACCCAAGCACCTGTAGGGTCCTGGGGGGGCTCACCCACTACTGCCTGCTCTGCTGCTTCACCTGGACAGCGCTGGAGGGCTGCCAGCTCTACCTCCTCTTTGTCAAGGTCCTCGGCATCTACATCCACCGCTACCTGGCAAAGCTGTGCCTGGTTGGCTGGGGTGAGCCTGGACAAGAGATGGGGGGTGAGAGGGGCAATGGGAGGTTTGGATTGGATATTGGGGAAAATTTCTGCATTGAAAAGGTGGTTAGGTACTGGAACAGGGTGTCCTGGGCAGTGATGGAGTTACCATCCCTGGAGATGTTCAAAAGATGTGTGCATGTGGCACTTGGGGGCATGGTTTAATGGTGAATGTAGCAGTGCTGAGTTAGTGGCTGGACTTGATCTTAGAGGTGTTTTCCAACCTAAACAATTCCGTGATTGTGTCTCCCTTCTTCCAGGCTTCCCTGTTCTCGTGGTGGGAGTGGCAGGAATTATTGGCAGCTATGGAGAATACAGCATCCACAGCACGGACCACCAGGTCATAGCCCGCATGTGCGTGTGCCACTGCCCACAGGGCTCAGGTGGCCCTCTGGCACAGGGAGGGGTAGCTCAGTCCTGCCAGGAGTGCAGCACTCAGGGGTTGCACCCATGTGGTTTGGCTTTGCACCATGCTTCCGCTTCTGCTTCCTTAATTGTAATTTCAACATATCAGCCACCCCCACCTCTCATGCCAAGCCTCCTTGGTCACGTCTGCAGCCCTCCAGGTCATGGAGGGATGTCCAAGGTCCACCTTGGACAAAGTCCAGTCTCCCTCCCAGCTGAGCAACATGAGGGCAGTGGATATGCACCACTGTCCCCTTGCTTCACCCTGGCCTTGGAAAATGCTCCCTGGGCAAGCCTCCCATGGGTGCTGCTGAGGCTTGCAGGGCTGCTGGAGGCACCATGGTTGTCTCTTTTCAGGTGCTGGATCACTTCCAAACATCTTCTGGTCCACTACATCACCAACTGTGGCTACTTTGGTCTCATCTTCCTCTTCAACATGGCTATCTTTGGGGTGGTGACCCAGAAGAGCTGCAGCTTGCAGGGCACTGGGGCAGTGCAGGGATACCAAAAGCCCTGGAAGGTGGCTCTGGTGGCAGCAGGGCTTTTCTGCCTCCTGGGAGCCACTTGGGCCTTGGTATTCCTCACCTATGGCGTCTCCTCTACAGCCATGCTCTACCTCTTCACCATCCTCAACTCTTCCCAAGGTCAGCACTCACTCTCAGCTGGGTTCCCTGGGCTTGAGTGGGGAAGATGGAGGAGGCAGGAGCCATCCTGGCTGTGGGTTGACCAGGGATCCCAAGGCACTAGTGTTTTACCAGCACTGTCATGCCCTTCCTTTTGGCAGGGCACACCAAATACCAGCATGGAGCTGCTCATGGCTCCCAATTACACTCTCTCCACCCACGGTGGTTTTCCTCTGAGAAGGACATTCCTTAGCAGAGGACTAGGGACATTATCCACTAAGNGAAGGGGGGGCGGGGGGGGGCAGGAGTGAGCTGAGGGAATCCCTTGGAAGCAGGAGGAAAGTGTCATTAGCATCCTGGCAAGATGCTTCCCACAGTCTCCTGCTGCTGCTGAGTGTTTGTCTTCCTTTCCCTGCAGGAATCTTCATATTCATCTGGTTGGTTGTCCTCTACTATCCAAAGACAAAGGAGACCACTGGTTCCCTCTCCTTCATCATCAGACATGACAAAACTGCCACAGCCTCCCAGGACTAGCTCCTAGCTGGACGAGCTCCTGGCTGGACCTCTCTCCCTGCCTGCACCTGCATCCACTGAGAGCAGTCTTTGATCCTGGCAGATGCAGCTTCCTCATGGAGGGAGAGATGAGTTAACCACGCCTCAGCTTACCCTTCAGTGGGCATGATCCACCTCAGCAGGGCTCTTTGATTTGTCCCTTTCATTCCTGGTGGCCTGCCCTGGGCAAGGAGCTACAAAGATGATGCTTCTGCAAAGTCCCTCCAGGCTGCAGTTCCATGGTCTTGAGGTGCCCTGATCTCATTCCCCAGGGGACAAGGAGGAAGCCCACAAAGCATCTGCCTTCAGCCAGGATGGAGCCATCACCTCTTTGTTAGAGGTGGCTTTTGGTGCTGAACCAGCCTGGCACTGGAGGGAGAGGATTGACTTGATCCAGCCCAGAGGTGGAAGGTTTGCGTCTGGGAATCAGCAAAAAGAAGAGGAAACCCATTTCTTTGCAAAACATCTCCTTGCTCTCTGGTAGAGATCTGCTGCATGTCCTTCCTGCAAAACAGCCTCTGGGATCAGCAGCAATTCCCTCATGGACATTGTGCTCTAGCCAAAATGCACACACAGCTGCCTTGCAGGGCAACTGCTGTCTTCTCCTGATCTGTGTTTTGGTATTAAATCCCTGCCAGCTGTCTGAGCACTGTGAATTCAGTCTTTAATACCTACAATATTGTTTGTTATTTGCTTTATATTAGGGATGTATCAATGGGAAAAGTCTTACTGGCAATTTACCATGAATGAAAAGAGAAATGTCATGAATGAAGGGAGAAATCACTATGGATGGGTGCACACACACACCTGTGCATGCACAAAGCAGCCTTTTCTCTGCTAACAGTACATTTAGGTGGCACAGAATTATGCAAAGACCAGCTTCGGTAGGGCAGGTATCCAGAGTGGGGTACTTCCACCTCCCCACATGCCAGGGTGACTCTGTGGGGAGGAGGGAGACAGAAGGAGGGACTCTCCCATCTCTGGTACATACTCTAGGTTCAGTTATGGGTCTGGACGAGAGAAGGTCCAAGAGATGCTCCAGGGAACAGAAACACTGTGATGCAGCTCATCCTTCAAGCACTGCTTGCATCCAACCATTACCCCCTTCCCCAAAACACCCATAAAGACACAGCAAGAGCCTCTTTGCTCCTGTCATGTTTATTGGGAAACAACTGTTTCCTAAAGCATTCGCCGCCTCACGCTGATGGCTGCAGCAGCCACAGTGAGCACAGTGAGCACACACAATGGAATGAGGGCCCTGGACAGCCATGGGTTGGGTCCTGCCAAAGAGGAGAGACATTGGTTGTGTATCTGGGTCCCCTGAGCCAGCTCTGAGCCCTGATGAGGTGTTTCCTGACTAGGGATACATTCAGGGAGGTCATCCCCTGTGATGGGCAGGAGCCACAGGATCTGGGGTTACTTTGGGATCCTGAGGGCACTAACAGGACTTGGTCACCTCAAATGGCCTCCACCCACTCCTGCTGCCTACAGCTCAGCATGCATGCCTGCTCTGAGCCATTCTGCAGGTGAGCTTGCCCCCAGCCCTGCTCCTGGACTGCTGCTTGGATCTCCTGGACTGACCTCAGTGCTCAGGACACATGTACATACCCGCTGGGTCCTGCTGGTCCGTGCTGGAATGATGGGTCTCTGCTCCCGGGGAAGGAGCAGGCAGCAGGAGGATGGGCCCATATGACACAATGCTATTGTAATCATCTGCCAGCGCTCGCCTGCTCCTCTGGTGCCTGGGGCATTGCTGCCAACAAAGCCAAAGGAAGGGAGATAGGAGGGCAGGGAAGAAGCACCCTGCACCCGGGCCATCCTGTAGATCTCCCTTCCTTTCCCAGGGATGAGGGAAAGGAGGTCTCTGGTGGGTTCAGGCCCTTGTACCTTTGGGCTGAGCTCCTGATTCAGGAGGTGTTTATTTTGTGAGGCCCCCAAAACAAGAGCAGAGCCCCTCTTCCAGGCAGAGCTAGTGAAAGGAGGTCCCACATCCACCCAGGGCATGGTGCAGACCAGCAAGGGAGCTCACCTTGGCACAGGGCTCTGGACTGTCAGGAAGACAGAGCTGGACACGGCAGTGCAGGAACACCTTGGGGTAACCAACAAACTGAAACATCTGGAAGCTGAACTTGGCAGCAGTGCTCTCTCCAATGGCATTCAGATATGTCACTGTCTCATCATGGGGACACCTGGGACATGAGGGCTGGATCGGTGGATGGCAAGCGAGGTGGAGCATCCCAGCCTGGGATACCACATCCCACAGGGACTGGGTGCACCCACAGGCTAAACTGAACAGGCTGTTTCTGTGTCAGTCCTTGACACACTGTGGTGCAAGGACACTGGATGTGCTGGGGACACTGCACTCACCCCTGCTCAATGAGCTTGTGCTGCATGTCCTGGTGTGGATCTGCACTCGGTGTGGCCCAGCAGTCCAAAACACTCAGCAGGAAGTACTTGAGCTGGTGCTGCCCTTCTATCTTCAGCAGGACATAGAGTGTGTCCGTGAGGGTGACAGCTACACTGGGCAGGTGATAAGGCTCGAGGTAGGAGGGGGACTTGTACAATCTCATGCTGACATTGAAGTGTCCTTCTCTGACCACAAACTGCACCAGCCTGAGAGGAGAGGATGAGAGCTTACAAATAGGACAAGGAGGTGGAAAGGACATAGCACAGGTGAAACCACAAGTGTCTGGCATTGCTCTCAGAGCTCTCTAGGGCTCCCCAGGGCCTTTGCAAATTGTCTCACTGAATCTGCTTTTCTCCAAGCTCAAAGACACCACGCCAGCAGCAAGGTAAAATGGGGACACTCACTTGTCAACAGCAGTGAGAGAGAAGGGCAGCCGCACAATCCGCTCGTAGGCGTAGATGCAGGAGAAGTGCACCTCCAGCTGAAAACTGCGGGAGATCATGGCCCTGCCAGCCTCCTGCTCTGACTCCATGGCGTTGGAATATGAGACATGGGAGCTGTTTTGCTGGAACGACACAGAAATCAAATCTCCAGAGCATGACTAAAGCCATATACAGAGCTGCAGGTTCAGAAGGCACAACTCAGCTATAGCTGCTCTGGGCCTGGATATCTGCTGGGCTTTCAGCTTGTGTCTGGGGGCTGCTGGGTCAGTATAGTGAGCACAGGTGAGCACAGGGTTCTTCTGTGCAATGCAGAGCTGGAGCACCATTTCATCTGCACCCTTGCTGCTCCATGAAGCAGTCAGGGACCAAGGGGACAGGGCTGCAGAGTTCAGAGGATGTCCCCAGAAAGCTGAGGGCTGTTACCAGCCCACAATGAGACTTCCAAGCTCTCCTAAATAAGAAAAAATTTGCTGCCAGCAGGGGTTTGGCAGAGGCAGAAGAGCTTTCTGACATCCTCAGGGAAAACTTTTCAAGGGAATGAGAACTTTTTAGCATGCAGATATAAAAGCAAAAGCCTTTGGGGTTGCCCTTTGCTGTCCCACCTCACCATGACTGCTCCTCTCCTGGCTTCGGAGCTATGGATCCTCACCTGGATTACTGATCCACAGGCAGTGTGGTTTTCACCTGTGAGAGTGGCTGCAAAAAACAGCTCACCCTCTTCTTCCTTCTCTGAGACCTTGCATGCCTGGTTCTTCAAGTGGACAAGCTCCAGTGGGATTTTCAAGAGCTCAAACACCTCCTTCCTCACCATCATCTTCATGTGCTCTTCCTCACAGGCCAACTTCAGCACCACATCTGGGGGAAAAAGCCATCTGCAATAGCAATAAGGGAGAGGCCTGAAGGAGCCCCAGGCCAGCTGCAGGGTGGCACAGTCCCACTGAGCTCTTGTCCCAGCCTTGCTGCAGGCTGCCGTAGGGCTGTTCAGAGACACTGGGTAAAAGACAGTCCGGTCCCTTTCAAGGGCTGTTCACACAACCCTGTCTGTCCAGGGCATCACCCCTCCCTCTGGTGCCCATGGACAGACTGGGGAGGGCTCACCAGCATTCCCAGCCCCACCTTGGCAGAATTCCCCTGTGAAGCCTGGCTTGCAGCTGCAAACTGGTCTGTCCACAGTCACCTGGCACTGCCCCTGGTGCTGGCACGGGTTTGGCAGGCAGGCATCTGGGCTCCTCTTGACACGGAGGGCAACCCCTGGCCTCAGGCCATGGGTGCTCACCAGCTTACCTGCAGCAAAGGAAAGGCAAAAAAGATGAAATGCAGCTAGAATATCTCCTTGATGAGAGATTTGAGAACTCACCCCACTGCAGAAAGCTCTGCATAACTCTCAAGGGCTGAGATTCTGACCTAGAGCCAGAGCAGACACATCTGAGGAGGAACCTGCTGCCTCAGCTTCCTGGGAGGCTGTGAGACCTCCTCAGCTTGGCTGTAATCTGGACCAGAGCTATAGGGCCTGTCACTGTCACCAAGGAGCACGGTGGCACATTGCAGCACCTGTGCTCATTTCCATGGGTTACACACCCTTCATGGCTGGGGTGGATAGCCTGCAGTTTCTATTTTGCTGGCTCCTGGACCCCAGTTCCTGCCTCACTCAGCCCTATTCTCTTGTTCCTCCTAGGCAGCCTTCAGCAGTGCCCTGAATGAGGAACTTGAAATGGATCAGGTGAAGGTTCGACCTTTCCTTTCCATGCTACCCATCCATGACCCAGCAGGGACAGAGCACAGGGAGACTCACTCTTGTTGCCTTCACAGCCAGGCAGGCAGAGCACAGAGAGCAGCAGCAAATATCTCACAAGCCTTTCCTGGAAAAACAAGCAGGCTATGGATAACTCAGATGTGTTAATATGCTCACTGGGGATGTTTGCAGTCATTCAGAAAGGCTGAATCCTCAAGCATGGGTGCAATGATTTCTGTACTGTATTTTCTAGGTTCCATGACCCAAAGTAATTTCCCTGCCTAAAGGGCCAGATCAGCCTTCCCCCATCAGGTTAACACAAGGGTCAAACACTATCCTGAATTTAGGCAGCTATTCCAGAAAGGAGGTGGGAGAAACCAGCCCTGGGGCCCACAGGGATGTGCTGACAGTGATAAAGCCGCATTTCAGTGTCAGTTTGGGTAAAACTGCACAGCTCAGGCATCAGTCTGAGCTCCCTAAAGAGGAAAGGAGTCACCCTCTTCCCACTACAGCTCTTTGGAAGAGTTAGGATTTGCAAAAGGATCCTCACTGTTCCAGAAAGTCAACAAGGAGACAACAGGATAATAAAACAAACCCAAAGCCTTGAACATGACTAAAATTAGTGTCAAAAAGACACAGATCAAAAAGTCAATCTCTCCTGTTGCTACAGATAATGCATTTCTTTAGTGAAATTACTGGCACAGTGCTGGATTAGCCCAGATCTGGATACCAGATACTCATTATCAGAGATGTGGATGCAAGTCAGCCAGGTGGCTGGGCAATGCTCTGAGAGCAGGGCAAAGCCAGTGCCAAAAACCCCCTCACACAGCCCACCCACACCCCCTCCACTGACCCTGAGCAGCTGCCAGACTGCTGGACAAGAGGAGTTAATTCCCCATCTTCTCCTTGCTCACTGCAGCAATGCTGAGAGATCCCACACCTTGTTCTCCTCCTGCTTACCATTGCCAGGCTGCTCCCTGCTCCTCCATCCAGCGCTGTCCCGGTTCTTTCCCCTCAAGGGTGGCTCGGCACACCCGGAGCTGCTCCGTGCCTTATATCGCCTTCGGACAGCTCATCCCTCTCCCCCACGCAAACACGCTGCCTTTGGGATTGCACAAGAGCCTGCTCAGCATCCCTCGGAGGCCGGGGAGGAAAGGACCCTGAAAGTCCATCCCCCGGCACGGACGGCCATTCACACCTTGTGGATGCTGACCCAATTCACAGCCCTGATGGGGTCCCAGACAGGGACTACCAGCAAAACCCTCCGGAATCTGGGGTCTGTGCATCCAGCTGGTTTTGTGGTACCTGTTTTTGATGCAGCAATAACAACAGATACCACAGCAGCACACGCGAAGGCCAGATAACGTTGGGCGCTGAGTACACAGAGTTTGGAACAACATTTATTCGTCTTATCTGTTTCTTTTATTGACTTCCGGCATTTAAGAACTGCTGAGAAGTACTGGTGAGAGATGGAGGGTCCTACCCCACTTTGTTTCATAGAATCTCCAGATGTGAAATGCACCTGCAAGGACTGGGTCCAATTCCTGGCCCTTGCACAGGACCACCCCAGCAGCCCCACCCTGTGCCTCTCTCAGAGCATTATCCAAATGTTCTCTGAACTCTGGCAAGCTTGGGGCATCCCCATGACCATTTCCCTGCGGAGCCTGTTCCAGTGCCCAACCGCCCTTTGGGGTAAGAGCCTTCTCCTAAAATCCAACCTAAATTCCTGCTCCCTATGCAGGTTCATGCCATTTGGGCAACAGTAAACATTGCAAACCGCATTAATCACTCAAAATGATGCTTCCTGATACATTTTGACTGCAGTTTGTGCATCCTCAGAGCTTTAATTGCCGGGGTTCCCTTAACAGAATGCCTAACATGAACATCCATCAATCCATATTTTTTCTTAATCACAATAACAAACAAGAAAAAAAGTGTTTCTCATCTTATCCTGCTTACAGTCTAATGAGCGGCCAATTAAAAATANGCGGGGCAGGGCCGGGAGCCGGGCGGGGCAAGGTCTGCGCCTCGCTGTGTGCCCCGCTCGGGGTCAGCCTGACCGCGGGGACGGCACACAGACACCCCCGTGTACCGCCGGCGGCGATACCGACAGGCGCTGGCCTTGGGGGAGGCCCGCTCCCTCCAAGGCCCCGCGGCGGCCGCGGGCCGGGCACGGTGCCCGGCGGAGT
>VXBI01000035.1:785696-885147 GCA_013397375.1 Toxostoma redivivum | reverse complement strand
TACCGCCGGCGGCGATACCGACAGGCGCTGCCCTTGGGGGCGGCCCGCTCCCTCCAAGGCCCCGCGGCGGCCGCGGGCCGGGCACGGTGCCCGGCGGAGTGATGGAGAAGGGAGGACACGGGGCACCAGCCTGGATGTGGGGACGTGCTCTGCCCTACCGAGCCAGGCTCTGCCTGCTCTGCCACGCCTAGGGTGTCCAGGAACGTGGAGCCACTTATTTACCAAACCCAGCCCAAACCCGGTGCTCTCCCTTTACTCTCATGGTTCTGGCTGCCTCAGCCATGCTCATATACCAAAACAATGCGGCCACAGTGTGTTTCTCTGTTTCTGTGTAGCTGGGTGCCAGCCCTGAATTCACCCCGGTGTGTGCATCCCTGTAGTGCCAAGCAGAATGGAGGCCCTGGAGGAGAGAGAGGAAGAGACAGCAGAAGATGCGATCTCTTTGAATAGCAGTGATTTCCTCGATGAACTGGGTGAAGCTGTGGAGGAAACCTCTGTCACAAGTGCTGAGTAGTAAGTCTCTGCCCATGGCCAGGATGAACAGAGATGTTCCCTTTGGGCCCCACAGGGTGGTTGCACACGTGTGGGTGGCACATGTGGTCCCCTTGCATAGTGTTGGGAGTGAGTGAGTTTCTTGTGCCTGACAAGTTTGTCCAAGAGTGTGTGTGTGCAAGTAAGACAAGGTAACTCATTTGATTGTACATCCATTCACCACTGTATAAAGATCCCCTGATACTCTGGGTATATATCAGTTTGCCATTGCTCTTGAGATGTTTGGCTATGTCAAACTCATATCCTTGGATATGGCCCCCATTTTTTACCTGTGAAACAGGGAAGTCCTACCATGTTTTGATATCAGGTCATCCTGCCTATATTGCTTCTGGCTTATTACTTGTGTCTCTCTGCCTCCCCTGCCATGTAAGTGATTTTGACTGGAGCTCCATTGACACATCCCACTTACCATCTTCGTACAAGACAAATTCCCAGCAGGAAAAAGAACTGCTGCAGCTCGCTGACCATTTCTTCCAGCAGTACAGTCACCTGTGCCCTGACCGCAAGCCGCTCTTCATCCACCCGCTCAACGAGTGTGGTGTGCAGGTATGGGGTGTGTGGGGCTGGGCCACAGCACAGGCAACACTCAGCTTCCACTGTGCCAAATGTGTGAAAGAACAGCAGCCCCTCCTGCCCTCCCTCCTGGCCAAAGGGAATGGGAACCTGCTGGCTGAACTTACAACCCCTGAGCAGGCACACAGAACCCCAGGAACACTCTGGCTGTCCAAATCCATGAGCCATATAAATATTGGTGTTGCCATATGGGTTGCAGTGTGATGCTTAGGAAACAGGAGAGGCCACAGAAACATAAAGGGAAGGAAAAGAAACACATGAAATAGATAAGGTTCAGGCTCAGCCACAGATAGGGAGTATGGATCCAGAATTAGGTGTTACTCTGAACTTCATAGAAGTTATAGGGAAGGAGTGAACGTGGAATTTTGTGGTCTGGTTTTGTTTGCTCTGGGCTCAAGCTGCACAACTGTTGAAAAGAAAAAAGAGCTGGAGGATGTAAAAGCCAAAAATAAATAAAGGAAGTGGAATTTCCATCTTTGGAAGAAGGGATATTGATGCTATTTATATGCTGAAGAAAGATCCTGAATTTGATCCAGGGTTGGTCTGAGGATGGCTTTGGACAGGAGACTCTGCCAAGGGCCTGTTGGCTGGCTAAACTCCTCTTGTTCCCTACAGAAGTTTGTGAGCACAACAGTGAAGCCAACCCTGTTGCCTTTCCCAGACCTGTACTACTGGTCAGGCTGTGCCAGCTTTGTCTGTGATTACCTCATCATGGAGCCCCTCAAGTGCCCAATCACACCGGTAAGAAAGGGGCTGCAGCCCCAACAGAGACATGATAGATGTGACAGAAGGGCCTTTCAGCAGGACACAGTGGGGAAGTCCCAGTGGCTGGGATTACAAAGGTCTTTGACACTTCCACCATCCCCTCACTATTTAGGCGACCCCGTGGTTTTCCCAGGCCCTGTGCATTCTGTTGGACCCACAGTCCCAGTGCATGTTCAGTGTGGTACCTTTTAAGTAATTAAGCACCATTTCTTCAAGACCAGACCCTGCTTTCAGCCAGCCCAGATGAGCAGCTGGAGCACTGTGGGAGGCAATGGCTGACAAGCTTTCCCTCTGAAAACCAAGACACCTTGGGACAGAGGAGCACCTAAACCATAGGGGACGATACTTGGCTTCAAGTGACCTAGGGAGATTTCTAGGTTAGCAAAAAGAGATAATGACAGAGCTGGGGCAAATTCTTGATGAGAAGATGCTAGCAAGGACTGCAGAGTGACCTAAACAATCTACAACAGCCACAGGCTGTCCCAAGAGTCCCAGGGTCTCAAGAGGAGCTCTGGCACTTTGTGATCACACAGAAGGCATCTCCATTTAGCAGATGAAGACTGCCTTAGGTGATCACCTTAGGTGATGTCTGAGAACTGAGTGGGAGTAGAACCTCTCTGTATGCAATATGTGTGTATTGATACTTTTTATTGCTCACCAGTGAGGGCCAGAGGGAAATATGTTTCTTCCTGTGAGCTATAATTTAGCTTATGGGTGTTTTCCTGGAAGTACTGTAAACAGAACAGCAGGAGATAGAGGGAAATCCCATTCCAGGATTGTGATTAGCATTAGGTTTTCATCAGTTTGATAAGTTTGTCATGTCCTTCCTTTCCTGTGGTTAAATTTGTCACCAGGTTTGGGTCAGAGTTTCCCCAGATCACTTTGGAGGGGAGTTTTAGAGTCTGTGGCTTTTAAAGGAATGTTATATACCGGATTCCCTAAGGGTGCAGAGCCCAGGGACGTTGGCAATGCCTCTCTCCCCTGCTCTCTGCCTGGTACATGTTTCAGCTCCACAAGACAAGGACTGTGAATATGCATCTCTCTCTTTCAAGCCCAGTTCACTCTATTCCCCAACCACCATTCTGAAATACCAGCGAGGGAACTGCTTTGACTTTGCTGTGCTGCTGTGCTCCCTGCTGACTGGGGCTGGCTACGATGCCTACTGTGTACATGGATATGCCACCCTTGAGATATGCTCCCTGGACCAGACTCAGGAGCTGTGCCCACTGCTCAGGAAGCCCCCAGAGGTGAGAGCTGCAGGGAATGGCAGAGAGGAGCCCAGCACACATGCTCAGCCTGTTCATGTCCAGTGAGCTCCAGAGCTGAGCTAGGGGGAAGAGTTTCAGGTCCACACTGGGTTTCAGTCCATACCAGGGACCTCACCAAAGGAATCTTTTGAGACATTTTTTATAGCTCCTTACAAGGCCTTTTTGGCTTCACTGAATTTCTGCTCTCCAGGTGCAATATTGCAAACTGCCAAGTGTTGGGAACTGTGGGCTACCTGTAAGTCATACATTTACTTCCCTCTCTTGATCTCTGCTGGGTTTCACAGTAATACCCTGCTTTTGCAGGTACCAGAACAGGAGGATCCCAACAAGTATAGAATTAAGTACCCTTTAGATCCACAGAGCAAGTTTGAGCTTCAGCAGAAGGCCAAGAAGGAGGAAGAAACTGAGTCTGCACAAGAGGAGGAAAGAGAAGAGGAGGTGGTCACGGTGAGTTAGCAAGGCCCACCTTCCTGTGAGCTCCAGGAAGAAGAGCTGAGACACATGTAATGGCTGGCCAAAGATAGGAGCTCACACCCTCCTCTGTGAAGTATGACACAACCTTGATCATGGCCATGTGCACTTGGCCTCCAGGAGCACAGTGTGTGCTGGCACAGGAACATGTGCTGGGTATATACTACCTCACTCTTAAAGAGCATTAAGAGCCTGGAGTTCTTTAGAAGTGGGCAGAAGAAATTTTAAGATTGCCCTTGGGTTGGATTAAAGTGTCAATAAAATGGCAATAATTATTGCTCTATCCTCTGCTACAGGAGGTGGGAATGCCCAAGCGAGACCCTTTGCATGGCTTACGAGTGCACGCGTGGGTTCTGGTTCTGCCTGGGAAGAGGAAGGTTGCCGAGACCTTCTTCATCAACCCATTCACAGGAAATCACCACAGCACCACAGATGAGTGCTTCCTTGGGATTGAGAGCATCTGGAACCACAGGAACTACTGGGTGAACATGCAGGACTGCCGCAAAGGCTGCAAGGTAGGGAGCCCTTAGCACCCTGGGCGTGCGAGGGACAGCTGGGCTAACCTGAGTCCTGGGAAAGTCCAACACCAGTAGTGGTCCAGTTTCCACTTAACCATTTCTTGTGTTGGTTTTGGTCATGTTGCTCTGACTACATAGACTATGGAACTACTCCAGGGCATCCCAGACTCTGAGTGATACAAATATAGATCACATCTATTAAATCTCTACAGTGCAAGAGTTTCAGCTTTTAAGGCTGGCTAGGCACTCCTTCTCTCAAACAACAGCTTTTGAGGCAGAGAATGTTTTGGGTCTGTCAGGCATAGCTCAAGGCAGGTAAGATCTTGATTAGGCTCTTTCCACACCTCAGCTATTCCCCAGCAGACATAAAGTCTGTGAGGTGAGGGTCTGAGCCAGATCAGCTTGCCTTTGGGGCCATACTTGCCCTGAGGAAGGAGGCAGAAGCATTTCCAGCCACTTCTTCTCATCTGAGGAAAAGGTACCATGAGGATGGGGTTCTTCAACATCTAGGCACAGGGATAGTTTTTGGGGTCTCACCAGCAAGCCAAGGGTTTGAAGAGCTCACCTCACTGAGGTCCAGTTCTCTAGAGTTCTTAAAGTGTCTGCCACCTAGGCAGGTCCAGAGCACCACAGACTTGTTTATGCAGTGGTCAAGTTTAGTGTCTGGCCCTTGACAATGCCCTGTAGTTAAAACAGTTTTTCCTGTATGCCCTAGGATCTCAGCTTTGACTTGAGTGATTCTATCTGCTGGGAAATTATGTTTTCAAAGAGCAATGAGGTCTCTCAGTCACCCACAGAGTCACCTAACAAAGACACAGATGACATGGTGAGTGACCCAAGTGATGCTCTTGAGCTGTGAGGATCCTGTATGGAACCACGTGTCCATAGGCTTGTGAATATCTGCCTGCCTGCTGCCCTCTCCAGGTCAGATCCCTTCTACTCTGGCCAGGTTTAGATTCCTTCTCAATCTGGAAGAGTTTTGGTGCTTTCTGAAGCAGGACTCCAAGTGGTATTTCAGGTGTCATAAGTGACTAGGGATCTCTGTAAACCTCCAGTGGATTTGTCTTCGGGGTGAAATAATTAAAAAAATAAAATCCAGAATGAGATTTTTGTGGACATTCTTTCTATGCTGGTCACCTTCCCCTCCTGGCTGCAAGGTGGACCTGCCAACCAAATGCAGAAATAATGTGTGTCCTTTAATATACAAAAAATGCTGTGTACTAGAAGCAAAAAATATTGTCCTATTGGGAGAAGACAGCATGATAAAACAGGCATTGCATAGCAGGACAGAGGAATTCAAATAATAATTCCCTCCTGCTATCTACTCTTCTCAGCCTCTGCCCATAACTGGGGATCGAAGAGTCCTCCAGGGTTTACATAAAATAATCTGGTCATTTTGGTGATTGCCACATTTATTCCCTGCCAGCATGAGCAGTAGCCAGGAGAAGATAATTGCATCAGGCCCAAGTAGGGATGTGCTGTCATAACTGCTCACATGAGCTGAGCTCTGGTCACTGTGGTTCACCAGGACCAAAATGCCTCCTGGCACAGTAAGAGATGCTGCCAAAACCACAAATCTCTGCTTCTGTTTCAGAAGGAAAAGGGGGAAATAGACATGAACTTTGAGATGCCACTATCGTGGGTAACCCAAATTAGGATCTCCTGCAGAGGTAGGTATTCTTCTTTTGCCTTTTGCTTGCCCCCAGCTGCCCTTTCAGTGGATTTGGGACATTTGTCTGTGTCACTGGGTTCTCCCTTCAAGGTAGTCAAACAGTATTAGTGAAGCACAATAGATGAAGGCCACAAGAGCTATTGGTTCAAGTGGCTGCCCTCACTGCTGCAGTCTCATCTCTCACAGAGACACACCCCACACTATGTTTTCCTGCCAGTTGGGAATTTTGCCTGGGATGGTCTTTCTGTTACTGCTATGCATAAGGAACTGCATCTGCATTATCAAATACCTGTTCGGGAGAAAAAAAAGTTATGATACCATTATAACATTAAAAGAAAACAGGCAGGGTCTGAACAGCTTTATTGCCAGCAGAACATAATAACTAAATGCATAATGTCTCTTAGACAATGGTATTTTCCCTCTTAATTTTATTTTTTTTTGGGCTGAGTACAGGGGAGTCAATTTGTCTGACATCTCTCTTGCCCACTGCAGAATATGAGAATCCCTTTTCCCAGGGGAAGAAGGTGATCCTGTACGATAAAGCAAAACTGGAGAAATGGGCGGCGTACACGAATGAAGATGGGCTGGTGGAACGCCTCACTGTCTATGCAGACTCAGACCGTAAGAGGGATGAATGAACACACTCCACCACTGAGCAAACAGCCTGGGGCATGCTGATGGAAAGGGGGAGGTGCTTCCCTTCCTGCCAGAATCTCTCTTGTGCTTTCTCATTTTCCTTTCACCTTTGTGGGGGAATTATTCACGATATCCTCAAACTCTTCATCACGCTTAGTCTGTCGAGCCCCTGAACTTTCCAGCATTGCTAGGGGTTTTCACAAGAGTTGAATCTTTTATACACCAGTGAAACTGTTCAGTGTCACAGGTCAGCTGCTTGGATTTTCAGTCTTCAGAGAAATTGAAGGCTGTTCGATTTGATCCAATAGTGTCACCATCCTCATTTCATCATTGGTGTCAAAACGGGCCATAGAAAGGGGCAGCTACAGCCTGAGAATATCTCTGTACTTGAAAACATTATTTTTTAACAGATGGTCCAAGAAACCATGCAGATTCCTAACTGCACATACAGTGTCCTGCCCTCAGCCTTCTTGGACAGTGTGATGCTCCAATCTCCTGACACCATCATTAAGTATTTGGGATAGAATTTCTCTTGCCTATCCATAGCCCTTTGCTGTGCCATGTTCTATTCCTGAGCTCATTACTCTAGTTCTGGCTGATGGAGAGGAATAGACCCTCTTAGGGTATAATTCATCTACTCAAGTGTAGATTAGGATTCACATACAAAATTCCCCTGTGCACAGGGACAGTTCGAGTGGCTGCACTATATTCACTGAGGCTGTATCAAGAGCACAGGGTACTGGCACAAACAGTGAGAGCTCATCAGAATTTTGCCACCTCCAACAGGGTGACCTAAGGTTTCAAAATTACTTGTCTCCTGCCAGGTACTGAAGAACTGGAGGTGAAGGAATGGTTCAAACACCGAGAAGACCTGTTGTATATGAGAGAAGTGAATAAACAAACACAGATGACTACAGACCATTTCAGGCCAGGACACCCCCTCCTTCTTAAAGGTATTCCAGCTCATATGGGCAGCCACTGCAGCTGATGGGATTTCACATGACTCCCTTCTAGCAGTGGCAAGAGCCCAAAGCTGAAAAGCAGGGGAGAGAGGATACTTGTGGGATAACTTGCCTGGATAAATAAAATAGTTTCCAGTGAAGAGTAGAGAATTGGGTTGGTGGCTTGCAGTCCTGGGCAGTGCTCCCCCAGCTATGTAGTTTTCTATTATTAGAAAAATACACAGTTATCATGTGTATCAGGGTGATACATTTCTACTTTTATAAGTAGAATTTATAGAAGCAGAAATTTTCTCTTTTGGATTATGTTTGTTCTCTCAGTGTTGTGCAGCTGGGGATAAGTCCCGCATCAGATCTGTTGCTAAAGCTGAAGAAAATGAGACCTCCCCTGGACATGCTTGTGTTCAGCATATTACAGTTGCCAACTCTGAAAACCTGTGTGATTTGTCCTTAGCTCATTCCTACACATCACTGGAACCTGAGACTGGGCACACAGTGGAGTTTTACCACACAGCACGAGTTGATGGCCTCTGGAAACGTTCTGAAAATGCTGCTGAGATGACAGAGTACTTCGTGGGGCGGGAGGACTTCTTGCACACGCGGCACATAGAGTTTGGAGAAAGAGACAAGGAAATGGAAAATGCTGGTATCACAGCTGATGCTAACCCCCGGCCTATAGTGGTATGGAACAGAAAAATATGTCACTGTGATATTTAAACAATGCAAAACATACTGCTTGAGGCTTCAGTTCATTTTCACTGGGCATGGCTGAGGCAAAACTCCAGATGAGACATGCATTGTTCAGCTGCTGTGTCTCACAGTTGCTTGCCTGACAGAGAGCTACAGTGTGACCAGTTGTCAAGAACTGCATTGAGCAGCTAGAATTAAACTAGGAAACTGAGGCTTGAAAATTGCATGTCAGAGGAAAGAAAAAAAAAAGTGACATGATTTTGGAACAAAATTTTCTCAAGATTCAAAAGTAGGAAAAAGATTTTGTGTGCTGATCCCAGACTAATATCATTTGAGGTTCCTGATGAAATTTGTCCCATCACTCTGACTTGTTACAGGCTGATAATCTACCTCTTCCTCTTGTCAGGTCTGTTTTGCAGAACAGAAGGAAGAGGAAATCTGACATCTGGCAGTATGTGTGGCTCAGACACTTCACCTGCCAAGAGAGAACCATGCAGTGGCCTGTCTTTGGGCCAGCACCAAACATGCTACCTTTTCCTCCCATGTATTGGGAAATGTGGAAAGCTTTGCTTTTCTCCAAAATACCTTGCTTCCTGCAGTTCCCTCAGGCAGGGATGCATCCCAAGCTAACTTGGAGCATACTCTGCTCCACAAATAGGAAACTGCTGTATTGCTTTAAGCAGCTTTGTGGTTGGGTTTTTTAAGGCATAGGCAAGAAGAGTAGGACCATTGGCCAAGAGATGCAAGGCCAAGCAGAAAAGCACAAATTTTACCTTGGGGTTTTATCCAAATCTGTAAATTTGTCAGTTTTGTGTTGTCTAAGTTGCTTCTATATCTTTTTCTCACTCTCCATTAGCAAATCAAGGAGTATTTCCACAGAAATCTAGAAAAGCCTGCTGATGAAGATATAGAGGAACGTATCTTCATGGTCATAGATGATATCATCCAGCTGACATATCATCTTGAGCTTCATGACACCATTGCCTCAAAAGTGGTTTTCTGCAGAGTAATAGGGAGGGAGAAGAGAGAAGATGAAATCTTCCTCAGCAGAGAAAACACTGTCAAATATGAGGTATGAAGACCGCAAGACACAAAGGTGAAATGTCAGTGAAAAAACTACAAGCATGACATATTCATGCTGCCCCTCTACTCCACCTGCACACCTCCAGGCTGACAACACCAACAGCCCAGGAGATGCACTGCCATGCTGGGAGTGACTGGGAGTGCAGGACGTAATGTGACATGACAGGCCTGCTCTAGCCATGCTTGAGGCCATCTTCTCAGCTCTGGTCATCAGGCAGACTCCACATCCCCTGGGATCCTGCAAAATGCAGGTTCAGCAGCTGTTGGGCTCAGTTCTCCAGATTCATGGCAGGGTAGCTGAAACTTCCTCTGTTGTTCCCTCAGAAGAGTGAGAACAGAGCAGCAAAGGCAGACACTTGTGTTCTGGTTCTGTTTCTGCCGTGGACTTTTTGGGTCCTATAATTCCTTAAATCTCCCAGTGTTTATCCTGAAGATACAGAGCAAGATGCTGAGGTAGATAGATAGATAGATAGATAGATAGATAGATAGATAGATAGATAGATAGATAGAAAGCCTTAAATAAAAGAGATTCCAAGAGAAGTGGAGTGCTGCCATTAAGCCAAATGATCTCATCAGGGGTGAGGGGTCACCCCACTAACAGCATCAGTGTGAGTCTGTAACCTGAGGCAGAAGCCTGCCAGTAAATTCTGCACTGATGCTGCACAATTACACTTAAAAAAAACCCAAAAGAGACTACAAAGAGGGATTTTTTTAATGTTACGGGTTTTTAAAATTTCTGTTTCTCACTGGTGGGAATACACAGAACACCATTGCTAGAATTCCATTTTTTCATCTCTATTTCTATGCATTCCTGTTCATCTCATTTAATCCCAACTATAAAACAGCAGCATCAGCAAAGTGCAAGACATGCCATCTGGCTCACATTACTGGTGGATTCCAAATCAAAGTGAAGCCTGATAAACCCATGCTGACCATGGTTTTGATGTTTCAATGATGGAAATTAGTGTTGCTTTCTTGGCTGTAGCAGGATTGTGCCAGTTTGTGCCAGCAGAGTACCTGATCTCATGCACCCAGAGTGCTCCTGTTTTTCACTGACTTGTCTGCTTCCAGCCCTGGTCCTCAGAGAAACACAAGAACATGCTCCATCTGTATGACTTGCTGTGGGAGCTGAGAGCAGAACAGAAGGAGCTGAAGCACCACGTCCGGGACTCTGAAGCAGAGGTAACAGGGAGGTGTCCACAGAGCTGATCAGGTGTAGAAATCGTTTCAGCTGACTGATTGCCAAAGCCTCCTCAGCATAAACTGTGATAAAAGTAAGACAAAGCAGGTCTCCATACTGAATTATTATGCTTGCTACTGAGGCATTGTTCAGTGAAGATGTAGCTGTAATATATTCATGGAGAGTCACACACTTTCCTGCTCCTGCTCTTAGTCTTCCTTCCCTGGGAGGAACATTTCAGAGAGCAAATGGCAATATATGAATTGGGCATCTGGAGGCCTACCTGCCATTTGCCCAGGAATGAGGCCAAGAAGAAAGGATATTGTATGTAATGCTATATCTAGGTGATAGGCATTGCCTGGAAATCCTATCCAAAATACTGAAGTGACTTGTGTGAGCAGCTATAGGAAAATACTTCATAAAACACTTTGCTTGTACTGCTAATCACACTGCCTGGTGTAACAGATCCATGTTCCTGTAATTACTTAATGATAAATATAATCATTCTGGCAGATGGAGGTACAGCTATTGGATTTCCTTTAATGTTTTTCTGAGGAAGAGAAATCCCTGAAAGAGCTGCAGAGGGAATGCTCAACTATATTAGTTCAGAATATTAGTAATAATTAAAAACAACTTTGCAAAAATCACATTTTTTTCCACAGAAATTTGAAGCTAGTTCACTGTTACCTCATGAACTACATTGCGAAATTTCTCAGTCGTGATGTATCAACAGACAAAATATTCCCATTGCTTATGCTTCATATCCTATACAAGACAAAGAACAAGCCAAAGCTATCAGTGCAATTTCTAAAGTAGTGTCAAAACTGTGACTCCAGAAAAGCTTTCTTATCAGTTAATATCAGCAATCACATTCAAGAATTTTATACACAGTAGCAATCTAAAATTAAGACTACTATCAGCAGGACATGGACATATTTGCACAGATCTATATTTAACCTTATTCTGCAATTCTTATGTGCAGCATCTGCTCTGTTAGCAGGTTAGGCATGTAAAGGTACAGTCATTTTGTGGGAAAGCTGAGGGGTCTTTCTTCTGATTTCTTGGAAGATGTTAAATATTTTGATGGTCCGTGAGGATGAAGAAGCCAATATTAAATTGTCAGCTTCAATGTACAGCCCTGCAAAGAGAGGACAAAGGCAAGAAGCCACAGTAGGTAAACTTCATTAATGTCAGCATGCAATACATGTACTCAAAGAAATCCTGAGTCAGCTTTTTCTCTATCAGGAGTTATCTCTGAAGAGCTTTTAATATTATTAAAATATATTGGGACAAATCACAGTATGGTGTAAGTTAGCACAGTTTCAATTGCCTTCCCAGGAAAACATAACATGGTCATGCTATGGTCACCATCTGACTTCCTGGAAAAACTTGCACCACTGAGAATGATTACTGTGTTATTTTGTTAATAAAGAAAATAATTAAGAATGATTAGTTGATAATAGGGATTATGGGGAGAGTATTTTAAAAGAGTCATAAATATGCCTGTATATATATAGATATATGTACTTTTATTTGTAATTAGCATGTGAGATCAAAGAACAAAATAGCCCCAGGGTCAAATTTAGACCTTATCTCAATCAGGAATTATTTGGTTCTCCAGGGCTTCTTGACTCTAGTAAGGCAAAACATTTGGACTTGCTGCCTCTTCTGCTCTGCATTTTGATTCTCCTTGTTTTCTTCTTCTCATAAGACCTCATCTCAAACTTTTTGCCCCTCCCCACCAAATGAATCAGCTCTAGTCTGTGGTTTCCTTCATCTCAGCTCTGTGAATGGAGTTGTGCTTTTGTGTGCCTTTGCTCTTCACTTTCCTCTCTATTCCCCTGACTTCTGGTTGCTTGTTCCCTCACAGGTGCTGGAAGAGGAGCAGAGGAGCTCCGAGAGTTCCTTGGAGAACAAGAGTCAGAGAAGAGAGGAAGCTGAATCCCTCACCCATCACACTGCAACCAGCTCCACATTGTAGAGGCTCTGCAGGGACTGGGAGTGGCTGCCTGAGCAGGGCAGGTTTACAAGTCAGCCCCCCAGGAACTTGGCACTGAAGCTGCTCTGTGAAATACTTTAGTCCATGTTCCACTGCAGTTTCCCTCTGATATCCCCCTTCTTGTTCGAGGGAAAAGCACTTGGCACAATAAAAAAAAATTTTCCTAAAGAGATGCTGCTCAGGAATCCTCACCCAGCTGGGCACCTCGGGTGTGACTGATTTCTTCATTCCTTTTCTGGAGCTACCTGCAGTAAATCTTCCACTGTCATCAGATTGTGGAGATCGTAATGATTTTGCACCATTCTTCACCTTTTCCTTTTCCCTGTTTTGTTCTAAGGCCCATCTGCAGTTACATCAATTGTCTCCTCATGAAACTCCATCTGAACGGGACCTTAGCCCCAAGGTCTGCTTCAGAAAGGGAGAAAAACCATCAGTCTTTCAGGGCTATTCTTTTCCAAATCTGCACCATAGCTGCTGGCAGCAGGAGCGGGATTATCTGGGAATACTGATTATTTTCCAACATATTAACTAATTCAGTTTTGCCTAAGCAAAGGTTTTGAACTGATGAGTTCACAAATGTAACATTTATTTGACCTCATCTAGAGCGCTGTAATGACAAAACATCATCCCATATAACATTGTGGTTATGAACTCATCAGTGTTAATTCAATACCAGAAAAGACACCAGAATAAATTAATTTTAAAATCCTTTTACAGGCATTAGGAACACAGCAGCTGCCAAACCATCAGCAAATGCATTACAGAATCAGAACATTACAGGGTTGGAATGGCCCTTAAAGATCATTTAGCCCCAAGTCCCCTAGTCAGGGGATTCCTCTGTAGTCCTCCAAGGCCACCTGTCCTTGTTTCCACTTCCTGAAAGTTTCTTTTTCCTTTCTGAAAAAAAAAGTCCTCTACAGTAGTCTTTTTTTTCTTTTTCCTCTGCTGCTCAGCAGCTCATTCTTATCCATCCATGAAGGCCTCCTGACATTCTTGCCAGATTTCCCTCTTGTCGGCATGCATCGCTCCTGAGCTTGAAGGATATAATCCTTGAAATTCAGCCTGCATTCTTGGGTCATTATCAAGGAGCAGCGTCAAATTAATTTGATCTTTTCTCTGTTGATGGAGCAATTGGTTTCAAAGACAGCGTAAAACACGCACAAGCAGCGCGACCGGACCTCAGCCGGGCGGCGAGAGGCACAGAAGCCTTGCAGGAGTCCCGCTCCCCCTGGAGCTGTGCCCATGACACCCGTGAACCGCCTAATGGGACACGACGGCCTCAACCATCGGCAGACCGTGAGCTACGAGGCCCGGGAAAGACCCCGGCCGCCCTCACGGGAAGCTCCGGAGCGGCTGCGGGACCCGAACCGGCGGCAGGGCAGGAGCAGCCCGGCCCCCGTCCCTCAGGGCGGCTCCGCAAAATGGCGGCCCCCATTCCGAGCGCCGCCTCCTCATTGGCCGCTCCTGCGGGGCTCCGCCAAGAAGCCTCTCTGCGAGTGGCGGCCGCGCTGCTGTCGCCATGGCAACCACCCCGCCCTCGCTTCCTATTGGCCGAGCGGCGCGCGGAGCCCGGGCAACCGCCCGGCGCGGCGCGGGGTTGTTGTGAAGGGCCGGTTGTGGGGCGGTGGCGGCCCGGGGGGCCCGGGCCGGGACTGCCGGGGCTCGCCNTGGCGGCCCGGGGGTCCCGGTCCGGTACTGCCGGGTCTCGCCGCCACCAACGTCCAGGCGATCGCACTCGGCCCGACCAGCGCTCCGGTCCCGTGATGTTCATCAGCGGTGAGGCCTCGTCTCCCGCCGCGCCGCCTCTCAGGAGGGTCTCGCCGTGACCGTGTTTGTGTGCCCGCAAGACGGCCGGGGCAGCCCCGGTGCACGGCCTGGCCGTAGGACGCGCTAGCGGAGCGGAGCTTCGCCGGGAGGAGGAAGGCGCTGCTCGCCCGAGAGGCGCCGCGCTGAGCCATGGCCGTGGCCGTCACCACGAAGACGGCATGGAAGCTGCGTGAGTGCCGGGCGGGGGAGCCGCCCCGGCTGGGAGTGGGGAGGGGTGGGAGCCACCTCATCCCTGCCCTCGATATGGTGCCCCGGCCCTCTTTCTACATTGCTGACTGGAATTTTTAACTCCTGGAAATCCTGTTGGAAAACATAGCGGCACAGTTGAATAGCTTGGCCTTGTCAGTGCTATTTTCAAAGGGTCACGGTCTTAATTTTTTCTGGATAGTTGCTGCAGCGCTAGGTTGAGTGCCTAACCCCACACGACTCTACTGTAATACAAGAACAACCGCGGCAGTGAAGGATGGGGCACCTGTCAAGGGGCAGCCCTGGATATACAAAGAGATTGGGGAATTAGAGGCTGGAGAGCAGCCCCACAGAAAGGGATGTGGGGTTCCTGGTCGATGTCAAGTTGAAAATGAGTCAGCAGTGTGCCCTAGTAGCCCAAAGAGCCAGCTGTGCCCTGGAGTGCATTGAGGAAGGTGATGGTCCTGCTCTGCTCTGTGCTGGTGTAGCCTCACCTCGAGTCCTGGGGGCAGGTTTGGGCACCATAGTTTAAGAAGGATATAAAGCTTTTGAAGAGCATCCAAAGAAGAGCCGTGAATATGGTGAAAGGTCTAGAGGGGAAGCCATGCAAAGGAATGATTGAGGTCTCTTGGCTAGTTCAGCCTGGAGAAGAGGAGACTGAGGGCAGAGCTTATCACGAGCTGCAGCTTCATGAGTGTGTTGGAGGGACAGCTCTGATCTCTGCTGTTTGTGACCAGTGAAAGAACCTGAGTGAGTGTCTGGAGCTGTGCCAGGGGATGTTTAGGTCGCATATTAGGAAAATGTTCTTCACCTTCACAGTAGCAGGCTCCCCAGGGGGGTACTTGCAGCACCAAGCCTTCGTTTGGACAACACTCTCAGGCAAAGGAGGGGATTTTCCTGTGTAGGACAAGCAGGAGTAGGATTTGATGATCACTGTGGATCCCTTCCAACTCAGAATATTCTGTCATTCAGTGGAAACTGCTCTTGAGAGCCAGGTTATGTTGGGGCATCCCCTCAGTGTCAGGGAGAAGGCCCCAAACTTAGCATCTGTGGGATTGTCCTTCATTGGTGCTCACTTGTTACAGAAGGTTCACTGAGCTCTCTGCTGTAGGAGGAATGAGATGATCTTTGCAGGGCCTCTGTGTCCCACCCTCTTGTAGCTGCTTTGCAAGAGACAGTAAGAATCTGCTGGTTTCATTTCCAGTATTCTTCCTCTGAAGGAGCAGTAGACAGTTACTGACTATCGGTTTCTAGCTGGTCAGTGATGAGTTATTTCATAAGGGCTGTTGAGGAATGCTTAGAAGCAATAGGATGTGATCAGTTGCTTTAATCAGTGAGTGGACTCTGGAAACTGGCTGTCAGAAATAGTGTCCTTGTCTGGTAACACATGAAGTAATCTGAGATTACTGATTTAGGAATTTTGTATCTTTTTGAGCTGAAAGCCAGTTTGCTATGTTATCTTCCCATCCCTGAAACTCCAATTTCAGGAAAAACTGGAAGTCTGTCTATCTCCATTCTCCCTAGGTGGTCAGAGGTTCTTGATCTTCATTTTTGCTAGGCTCTGCCCCATCTTAGCATCCTCTTTAGAGGGAAAAGCATTCTGAGTGTTAGGGATGTTTCAGCAATGCTAATTAGGAGTTCAGTGTTATTGGGCTGGTGAATGATAGCTGGTGACAAGAACTTCATAAAATAAAAACTTTGTGGGTTTAAGGGACATGTGGGAAAGCAAATGAACCTCTCTGCCCAAGGCAGACATCAGTTTATCACCTGGCTTTTAGGAACAGAGGGTTGGATGCTTCCACAATGACTTTTAAACTTACAATATATTATTAAGAAGGAAATCAAGAGGGGAAAAAGTAGAGCTGCTGACACACTCATTTCAGCAGCAATGCTTAGCATCTGTCTTTGCAAATTTAACTAGTGAGTTGGTCTAGTAATGCTAATTGTACTTTTGGTTACCTTCTAGTCTATGTATCCATACAGGCTTTGTTTTAGCATTTTTATGTGGAGGTTTGGTCTTCCAACACAATGCAGGTGTATTTTCAGATTTGCCCTTCACATGTAATTTATGGCCCAGTTACCTTTGTAATTTGAAAGGTGTTTCTCCAGCCCAAGTGAAAGTTGCGTAGTTTTGCTTTCAAAAAAACATCTTGAGAATTTGAGATCAAAGTACCTGTAATTATTATTGCAGCCATCTAAAATCCTTTTGGATTAGTGTTGCATGTAAAATGATCAAATTGCTCCTCCTAGCCAAACAATCTGAATGAAAGCTGAATTGATGCTACCTAGCCTTTTTACAGACTCAATAACTATTCTTACAGTTTCATAACTATTAGGCATGCAAAACTTGTGACCTTTCAAAGAAGAGAACAGTGAGATGAAGATACTGATAAATGCATCTGCCAAAAACCCCTCCCAAAATTTTGAGTGAATTTAAAATTCCACTGTGAGATGTCTGAGCAAAAATGCTCATTCGACTTCTTTTTTGCCCCAAATTAGTTTCTTTATTATGAGATTTCCATAGAGTTCTGTTGTTGCAGTGTCAGAGCGTCCCCTCAGCTCCCAATTTTTAACAGTCACTTAGTATCAATCAGATTTGTTATTTTCTGCCCATTTGGATGGGTATTCACGCTCCTTTGGTGCAGCTGCAAGCAGCTCAGTTTTGCCCTGCAGTGCTCAGTTTTGCCTATGTTACCTAGTGGGGATGTAGCAAAGACTCTGCCAAGCTCAGGGAAGGGAGCTCCACCTCTCCCCACTGCTGAGTCTGGCTTTTTTCTGGATAAGGCAACAAACTGTACTGCTGCTCCTCTGCCAGTTCCTCTCAGGTTGGATTGTCTGCTGCTGCTCTCTAGAACAGCATTAGAGGGCCTTTCTAGATGACTCTGGCTGCTCTGCATTATTGCAGGTAAAGTGCCTTCTGTGATCAGATTGCTGCACTTGAGCAAATCTTCAAAAGCTCACTTGAGCTGCTGCAAGTGAGAGCTCAAAGATGCTTTTTGTAAGCCATGTGAGCACTGGAGTCGTGAAACTTTGGTCAGTAAATGTTTTAAGTGCAGTAGGCAGAGCCAAGGACTGTTCAAAGCAAGATAATAGTGTGACTTCTTATCTGAACAGTGGGCTGCTGCAGCTTGTCCAGTGGAAACTGGAGAGTGTTTCTGGAGAAATAATATTATTTTAGACATTTTGAAGGGATAGGATGAAAATTTTTATAACTGATCTGTAATAAGCATTTGCTTTGTTTCGTGCAGAAGAGATCATGGCCCACAGCAGCAACGTATCCTCAGTAGTCCTGGGAAAAGGTTCAGGCCGGATGCTGGCCACTGGAGGAGACGACTGTCGAGTCAACATATGGTCAGTTAGCAAGCCCAACTGCATCATGGTAAGAACAAGCCTATTTTGAGCTTTTGGGGGATGGGAATATTAATTCTGAGGTTTGGAGGGTAGAGAATGAAGGGGAAGATTGTTGGGGTGGAGCCTGAATAGAGTTTGCCAGCACAAAGCTGTGTAACCAGATTCTAGCTAAAGATAGGGACAGAATTGGGTGCCTAGTGAAACCACTGCTCTAGAGACATTGTGGGAATGCTTGAGCTGGACCAGTGCTTACTCAGATAATAAATATTGTGCTTTATTATATTATCAGTCTACAAATAATCAAAGGAAGAGTTTTGTACAAGAACAGCTAGTTTTATAGTACAGGCTACAGGGGCCAGTTTTATAGGCTGGGGTTTGCAGTCACAGCAGGAGATATCCCTAGCAGGATGCATTCCCACCTGTGCCACCATCCCTAACTGTCAGCATTAAGGTTGCCACGATAGTTTGCTGTAGGCTGGGGAGGAGGAACTCTGGCAGTGTGTTAGCAAGGGTAGGGTTGCCCCAGTAGTGATCACTAAAGAGTACCATAAATATCTATTTAACAGATATCTATCCTGCATCACTTTGAGTGGGTGTTGTATAGAACCAACGGCAGCACATCTCTTGTCATTTGTTTAATTAACAACACAATAATGTTGTGGTATTGAAGGCATTGCTCTAGCCAGTGTGAGCTTTGTGGGAAAGAAATCAGAAGAGAGAGGTCAAAAAGGCTAAAAGAAGAATTCATCCACTTTATTTTTCTGTTTATTAAGTGTATGAAGGGTCACCTTTGGTAGGGCTGTGCTTTTTGCACAGTATGGTTAAGCAGCATCTTTCCAGGCTTTTGGTGGTGGCATGACTCCAGTTTGAAACTGGACTATTGCCTTATTAGAGAAGAAGGTTGAAGCACTAACTCTGTACCTTTTTGTGGTAGCAGAGCTGCACCTCTCCTACACTTCCTGGGAACCACAGACGCTGAAAGCTGCTGTTTCTGAGAGGCAGGGACTGATTGAAGCTGCTTGTGCCATTCTTGTATATCAGAAGAATCTTGACTTTTGGGGCTGTCCTCTGAAATTAATTTTTAGTGTTTATATTATAATGATTATGGATGTTTGTGTTGGGAAAGAGGGAGAAGAGGAACTTTTCAAGTAACATTGTGACTTGGTTTAAGTGTTAGCTCTAGTTCTCATTTAGTAATGGCAGTTGCAACTGTGGATTTTATAGAGGATTTCAATTGCACATGGATTCCTAAGAAAGCTCCATCAGAAAAAGCAGCTTCCAACTGGCATTCCCAGCCTCTGTATGTGTGTGGGAGGCATAGAGCTAGTGTAGCTATTTAAAAAGACATTTGAGGATGGACTAAAGCAGAGAATGCTGCTTATTAGGCAAGCAGAGAGTCTGCAATGGTAGAATTTGTTTTCTAGAGCTAGTTTTAAATATTCTTGTGTTTACTAAAATGTAGGCCTTTTCAAAATGCTGATGTAATTTGTAAGCTTTTGGGTGCTCAAGGATGAAAGGAACTTCCTACATGTGAATTACTGCCTTATGCCTCAAGTCAGTACTTCAGTGTTACACCATGCTATCACTGTGACATCCATTGCTGGCAGCAGCCTATGGCTCTGTGCTTGTGTGAAGGTTTCAAAGTAGCCCAGCTTTTGCTCTTGCTTTGATTTTGTAAGTATTTCATGACACTTACATGACCCATTTAGAGCAAACATGGTGCCATTGTGCTACTACAGCATATTTTTTATGATGTAAGAATGTGTCAGCCTTGTCTGAGCATCCGCACCTAATGATTAACTACTGTCTCTGTTGATGCATCCTTTAAAACTTAGTCAGTGTGCCCCAGAAAGTGGGATAATGTGGGAAGACAGGTGCTATGCTGGGTGATGGGCTTTAGAGTGCTCTGCCATCCTGCTGGCTGCTGTGGAGAAAGGACTATGCAGAGCCAGGTGGTGCCAGCTCATGGCTGAAGAGTTATCTCTGGAGTATGAGCAATGCCAACACACAGGGCTGTGCCAGCAGCTGTTGACTGAGACTGATTAATTTCTTTGCAGAGCTTGACAGGCCACACAAGCCCCATAGAAAGCCTACAAGTGAACCCAAATGAGAAGCTCATAGTTGCAGGGTCCCGGTCAGGGTCCATTCGAGTTTGGGACCTGGAAGCTGCCAAAGGTATGTACCCATGAGTTTTTGCTTCTGTTCATGCACACTTTTTGGGGAATCCTTATGTTGAATGCCCATACTGACCCAGAAGGTTTCTGATTTAAGAAGGAACATGAGCCTGGCATTGCTTTCATCTTCATCTGCACCTCTTTTTTTTGCCCTTCTACTGAGGCTATAGAGCTGTGTATTCATGCTTCAGCAGAAATTTGGACATGTATTGGGGACACTGATCTGAGTAACTAGTTTCTATGTTTTTGACCTGAGTCTGTCAAAATCTATATTCCAGATTAGTTTCCATGCATGTATAGATAACTAGGCATACAGAATTTATATTCAGAGTTTCAGCTTAGAATTGTCAACCTTAATAAAAGGATCCCAAAATGGATTGGAAATTTCGAGTTTGTTGAGTTCTGCATAAATGCAGGAGTCCTCTGCTTGTTGCCTTCTTGTTCTTAGGTTCTAACTTTTCTTTTTTCCTCAAGCAGTTTTTCTGCTCTCCTGCTCTTGCATGGCCACATAAATAGGCAAGGACCTAATTTCTAGTAAACTGTAAAAGCTGTTAACTCATCAAGCTCTAATCCTTTAAAGGCCACTGTTGAGTCATGCTTTATTTATTGAATTTTTCTCAAATCCTAGAATGAGTTTGCAAAGCTATCATAAATCACTTGAGTGCATTCCAGCAGGAATACCAGAAAATGACTGAATATTTCTTATTGGTTGCTACTTGTTCATAGAAGGAATGTGTAATGAAAATAGACTTACACTGGCTGAGCTAAGGCGGCAAACCCCAGGCAGCATCAATACTGAAAAGCACTTTTGTCATTCAGACAGTTAGAATCAGTTCAGTTATGGAATAGTTTGGCTCTGCCTGTGGGGAGTAGCTGATCTGGCTGCATTTATTAGAAGACCTATGAGCCAGTGTCTGTGCAAATCACCACCCCAGCTCTGGCTCAAGAGCTAATTTCTGCCAGGGGAATCATTGGCTTGTTCCAGATGACAGATGAGGGAGAGGGATTGCCCTTGTTATTATCTGAGCAGTTTTTCTTAGAGTTGAGTTCTGCGTTTGTCACTGCATGCTGAGATATGATGTACCAGTTCTACTGGTCCTTTCTGGTTTCCAGAATTACAGAGGGTGTTACTTGATGACTTGCTGAAACACTGATAGTTTCTTTGTCTCCTGCTTCCTAAGCATTCATTTCCTGTCTTTATGATGATTCTTGCAAGGGACAATTGAAGGAGTCCAGGGTGAATATTGCAACCTAAGAGGTGGTGCCTGGATGGGGTGCAGCGTCCTGGGAAAGGGTCTGTCTAATAACTGCAAGGTGAATGCTGCAGGCAGTCAAGACTGTTTCACTTCACTTCCTGGCTAAAACGGTTCTTCCTCCAGCCCGTTTTACTGTCTGTGTAACAAATGGAAAGATGCACTGCCTGCCAGCTGCCTCATTTTCAGAATGAAGATCTTTGGAGTTCTATCCATACCTAGGGACAGGACTGTCATTGAGTTCATTGATCATGGGCTTTCTATTGCTGTTTCTTTGTATTGCCAGGGTAAAGTCAGAGGCATTTCCACAAAATAATGTATATTTCCATAAAATAATGGTGGGGATAGTATGGCTTAGTTCCACATGGTATCTGGTGGAAATAAACTATTAAATATTTTCCCCCTATTCCTTCTCCCTGCTCTGCCTCTCCTTTTCCCAGTTCTTCGTACCCTACCAGGTCACAAAGCGAATATCTGTAGCCTTCATTTCCATCCTTTTGGAAGCTTTGTGGCATCTGGCTCTTTGGACACCAACATTAAGGTAAAACCTAGCTTCCACTAGAGATTTTCCTCTTTGCTTGCAGTGTCTTTGTTTTGAAGAGTGACAGAATGTGTTTTGTGTCAAGCTGTTGGTGGATGCTGCACATCATCATTTCCATGTGTGGGCAGGTGTGTTTGCGAGTGCTTGTGAAATCCGTGCATGTATTTTCACAGCCAGCTCATGAATGTGACTCCTCTGGTGTGGAATGTGGCTCTGAGTAAGGTGCCAGCCAAGGCCTGGTGTCAGCAAGCACAGATGTCCTGCTTGCTGTGGATTGTATCAACTTCCTCAGGCTGGTGTTTGACTGTCAGAATTGAGCTTCTGTAGTAAGGGATACCTTCCAGGAGTGATAGGGGAGTTAGAAAATACCCGTAAGGCTTACAGGGCTTCAGCAGCCCATTCATTCTGCAGTATCTGTTAGCTTGGTGACACAGACATCTCTTGTTCTGGCAGGACCCTTGAGCTCCCAACTTACTGCTCCAAACATATAATTTGTTTACTTTTCTTCCTTGTAGCTCTGGGATGTAAGAAGAAAAGGCTGTATTTTCACATTCAAGGTAAAATGTTTCATTAGGTTTCAGGCAAAGAGGGGAGAAATCTTTCCTTTGAGGACTTGTGAGCAAACCTAAATGTGCTTATGTATAATGAACTTCCTGGTTTTCCAGCATGAAAATAAGATCTGCATGATTTGTGAAGTGGCCTGGCAAACCTCAGCAGGTCTCTGCGAGCTGTATGGGAATATGAAATGGATATTATGGGATATCAATGGGTATCATGTGCTATAGTGTAGATGGCTTCAGTGGGGGATGGAGAGCATCCCTGAGGGTTTCTTTATATTGTTAATGGTATAACCACTGCACTGAAATGGTTCTGTTCTTGAGATCTTTTTCTGCCAAAGAACCTGCTGTATATTAGTTTCATTTAAAAACCAGAGAAACCAAAACCATTACACTAAGTGTCATAGCACTTCTCTCTGAGCATATGTAAATCTAATTTAGAACTGATTTTTATTAGTGAAGCCAGATCTGTATTTGCCATACTTAAACTGGTGGCATAAATGACAAGGTGAGAGAGATTACACACATTTAGTGTGGCTGGGTGTAGTGTCTTGAGTACAGTATTGTGTTCTGCAAGCTGTGAGCTCTGTAAAACACTCAATTGTTTTTGGTTTATTATATTGTATAGGGTTGAAAGACAAAAGCCAGAGTACTGTTTGCTTTCCTCATTTCAGGGTCACACAGAAGCAGTTCGGTGTCTCCGCTTTAGCCCTGATGGGAAATGGGTGGCCTCTGCTGCTGATGATCACACTGTAAAGGTAATTTATTTTGACACCCTCCTTATGTGCTTGTGGCACATGGGAATGCTGGGATTGTCTTTCTACCAGGCATTACCAGCACTCACTCATAAATACTCTTAGTTCATTTGGCAGCTGGCTGAGCCCTGTGGCTTTGCAGAGAACAGTTTTCTTATGGGGATCGTGTCTGATGGCCCACAACAGCCATGGAAGAGCTGCATGGGTTGAAATGCCCTTATCCAGCAGACACATTGGAAGAGACCATGCACAGAAAAACCAATGTTTTGATGGTAGTAGAGTTGTGATACCTGAATGTTGGCCTCAGTAGAATGAGTTGTCCATAGCACATTGCTTCACCAGACTAATTTCTGGCTCTGTTTGTGTTATACACATGACATATGATTATCAGTCTGAAAATTGCTGTCAGGACTAGGCAGAGCAAGAGAAGGAGTTCAGGAAAGTACTGACTGGAGTAGTGACTTCAGTTGTTTCACATGGAGTATGGAGGAATAGGGATGAAAGACTGATTTCATTTTCAGTTTCACCTGAAATTAACTGATCAGTTATTTCACTGCACTTTCAAGTGCAGACTAGAACACAGGAAGACGGAATTGTTAGGGGATTCAGAGCTTTTGGATTTTTGTTTGTTTACTTTTGAGATACAGCCTGTGGGGACAGATGGAGCTGCTATATTTTGTATGTCTCTAAATATAAAACAGAAACTTCTAGGGGACAAATTACATGGAAAATAAAAGATAATGCAAAAAAAAAAACAAAACAAAGCCTTAAGTTATTTGGATGGTCCTTTCTCCCTGGTTATTGCCTTCTTTGAGAGACTTGGGTCTCTTCATAGAGGGGGGAAGTGTTAGAAGCTTGCCAGTACAAGGAAATCCCAAGTGTATTGGAAATCTCTAACAAGAGTCTCTGTTCTTTCCTCCTTTCAGCTGTGGGATCTGACTGCTGGGAAGTTAATGTTTGAGTTTACAGGACACACTGGCCCAGTAAATGTTGTTGAATTCCATCCCAATGAATACCTTTTGGCTTCTGGCAGCTCTGACAGGTACATAAGGGGAGAGAGAAAGAAGGGAAATATATATGTCTGTTCCATTTCCTTATGCCCTTCCTCATAGGAACATGGCAAAGAGAAATGTCACACAACTCTGCCATTGCAAGAGCCAGACATCTAGACAGCAGGACATGACATCTGTGATGGGTAGAACATGGAGATCTTCCCTTCTCATCCAAAATTGATGGCACCTTCTGCCACACTAGAAACCAGTGTGTAGCCCCAAGCCTCTCACAATCCAGCTGACATCCTGTGTGAACAGCAGGCAGCCCTGCTCAGCTGGCAGGGTGTTCTTTTAGCTCAGGGTCAGCTCTAAATGCCTGTCTGTGTCTAGAACCTCTAAGTATCTCTGTCTGGATTCATGGATCTTAGCTAGACCAGCCTTCTGGGTAGGGTCACTGTATGTGCACAACAGCAAAAATCATTCTAACTGTCAGTGTTTTTTTTAAAATCTGGATCCTACTGTGATTTCTAGAGTGATGAGCAATGAATTTTGTTGTGTTGTGTGTACAGGACTGTTCGGTTCTGGGACTTGGAGAAGTTTCAAGTTGTGAGCTGTATTGAAGAGGAGGCTACTCCTGTCAGGTACATTAAATTCCTACTGAAATGTGCTAGGCAGAGACTAAAGGTGGGGTGAAGGGGGGGGTTTCCTTAGAGAGAGACTTTACTGGGGAGAAGTTTGGGCTGCTGGAGATGTTCCACTGGCCCACCAAGTTGCACAGGTAAATACCACATTGCAAGATTCATTCTTAGAAATGGAACTGAAGGTGTTCAGTGTAGTCAGAGACCCAGAAGGACTGAGCAAGGTGGGAATGCTGATTCTCCTCCTGCCTTCTTCCCAGGTGTGTGCTCTTCAACCCAGATGGCTGCTGCTTGTACAGCGGCTTCCAGGATTCGCTGCGTGTGTACGGCTGGGAGCCAGAGCGCTGTTTTGATGTGGTCTTGGTGAACTGGGGAAAAGTAGCTGACTTGTCTATCAGCAACAACCAGCTGGTAAGCCACTGCTCCTGAGGTGGGGTAGGCAGCTGTGAAACACAAGATAAAATCCTGCTGCCTCCTTGCAGACCTTCAGACCTGTTAGCTTGTGTCAGGGCTTGCAGCATGCCCAAAGGCTGTGTGCCTTGTGCTCTACTTTGTGTCTCTGGCTTCTGGAGGAAAGAACTGGAGCTTACTTTGACCAGTATTTAGAAGCTATGCTTGGCAAAAGTTTTATCCAAGCCTTTTATAAATCGCTGGCAACTTCAGGTTGAAAAATCCTCAGCACTGAACTGAGAAGTCCTCGAGCACAGTTGCTCAGGGTCACTCCATCATGCCTGTTCTCAAAAGGGCTGGTGTGCACCCTCCTCCTTGATGAATTATCTTGATCTTTTGCCTCTGCAGATAGGAGTTTCCTTTGCACAAAGCACAGTCTCTTCCTTCGTTGTGGATCTCAGCAGAGTCCCAAAGTCAGATTCTGTTCCTCACGGGTTGATCAGGGACGACCAGCCTCTTGTGCCACCTACCCCCGCAGGGTCCTCCCTTCGCCGCATCTATGACAGGCCCTCCACGAGCTGCAGCAAGCCACAGAGGTGAGGGAGTCTGCTGGCTTGTTGAGTTTCAAGATTTTAAGGAAATGTCCCAGGCATTCAGTGCACTCTCTCTCTCTGACAATATGACTTCCCCTGATAACAGCTCTTTTTCCACAGCAGAGTGAAGCACAACTCGGAGAGTGAGAGGCACAGTCCTAGCAGTGAAGATGACCGGGATGAGAAGGAATCAAGGGCTGAGATCCAGAACCAGGAGGATTACAAAGAGATCTTCCAGCCCAAGAATGCAATCTGTCAGTACCAGGGTTTATTGGGCTTTTGAGTAGTGTTTGGGTTTGAGATCAGGGTACTAAACTGATTCAATAGAACTGACCCTTGGCTTACTGTAACAGAGACTTCACCTGTGACTGGAGAGTTTAGAAAGCTTTTCTTTAACATTCTGTGCTTGGACACTGATGCCCAGATCATGGCTTAAAGGTGGCACCATTACTAGGGTACAGTGATGTCTGTTTGAAGCCTGGCTCCAAATCCAGAGCTTCATTGTAATGTGCTGCCTTCCTATTCTGATTAGAGTGCTAAGGGAATTTTATTAGTGTAGAATTTTGATATATATAAGATCAGCAGTCTTCATTAGAGAGAAAGGCAAAATGTTTTGTTAAAGCAAAGACTGTCGTTTAGGAGGCATTGTGCAGTGTCATTTTATGCAAATGATAAAAATGAGATACTCTTTCTGAGGAATTCATAGCAATTATTTTTATTTACTTATATTAATCCATAACAGGAGGTGGATTTTTCCTAATATCATTTGTTGTGACAGTGCCTTGTCTCACACTTCATGCTTCTACAGCAGCAGTGAACCACAGGGGTCAGTTTTGTCCCTCCTAGCCATGAAGGTTGAAAGCTTTTAGCTAAACTCAACATTAGTGACAAGGTCCAAAGGCGATAACTCTGCTTGTTGTATTACTGATTACTCTCATGTGTGGAGTTGTTGGAGATTTCTCTGCTCCAAGGCTGACTTACCACTTATCTGTAGCCTTGGATGCTCCTTCATTTGTTTATTATTTAAATCTTTTTCTGTAGGCCGAACTCCTCCTCGAAATGAGCCCTTTCCTGCCCCTCCTGAAGATGGTGAGTATGGAAATGACCCCTTGGTGGGGATGGGGTTAATGGCCCTCAAAAGAAGAAGAGCTGCCTAAGGCAGAAATTACTCCTTGCGGTGTAGCTGAACAGAACCTTTGCTCTCAACTCTTGAAAGTAACAATCAGTTTCTTCTTTCCCACTTCTCTCCCTCTTGGTAGAGCCTGGAGCTGCAAAGGAAGCAGTGAAGCCCAGCCAAGCTGTGGATGTCCAGACCTCATTGCCAAAGCAAGAGCTCGTACGTACTGTGTGATCTGTGAATTCACTGTTCCTGCTCCCTCTGTGAACGATGTGCAGAGCTGGAGAATTTGTGATTTCTACTCAGACTGATTCCTTCATTGAAGAGCAGTAAAGGTGCAGCTCCAGGCTTTGTGCTGCCAAATGTCTTGCCTTAGCAGTGGAGCCAAGGCCAAGCCTCTGACAGGCTCTGTTGTTTTAGTTTGCTACTTGTGCTTGCAGTGGTGCTTCTCCTTGCATCTCAAAATTGGGGCACTCCAGAGTACCAAGTGCCAGGTTTCTGCAAGTGCTTGAACAGAGGCTGTTTTGTTGCCAAAAGCACAAGGAGCTGATGGGCCAGTATTCATTTTACTGGCTTCTTTAGAATTCTCTCTTAGCCTTCAGGCTAGCCACAGCCCATTGCCCTAATTTCAGATAACAACAACAGCACTTGGCACTTCTGCTGGATCATCTCCATGTTCTTTACAAACCTTAATTACATCTGGTGTGTACCTGAAAGACACTTTATTGCCATCTAACAAACTGCAGACTGCTTCTGTGTTAGGACCCTGCTGTGAGAAGCAGGTCAGAAATAAAGGTCATCAGACTAGGGCCAGACTGTTCCTGCTAGAGCTTTTATCCCAATTTTTCCTGCAGCCCGATCCAGTCCAGAGGCCACCGATTGCCTCCTCAACTTCTTTGACCAGAACAGAGCCATCAGTGATTCCTGCAGCCAGGAATGAGCCCATTGGCCTGAAAGCCTCTGACTTTCTCCCAGTAAGTGTCTCTGGACAACGTTTTCCAGCCAATGTCTGTGTTGGGTGGCATCAGAAAGGGGTTGCCCCACTGTGCTAGGTATGAATACAGCAGAGTTGAGACCTGCTCATGAAGAACCTGTTACCAAAGCAGAGAGCAAGGGGTGAGACAGTCACTGAACTATTCCATGTACCAGACAGTGGTTCATTTAAAAAATTGGTGTCTGCCATTACATGTACATAATAATTTCACAGGAATCTCTGCCTCTTGCATCTTGGAGGCTTCTTGGTCTCTCCTGGGGGGGGTATTCCCTTGTCCTAAAAAGGGGAAGACCAGAGCATCTTGATGATCCCAAATTCTAAATGTGAGTAAAGGAAGTAAATGTTCTAGCATGGCCTGGGCAGGAAGAAAATTGAGAATCTGATGAGTTATGTAAGATTCATGCTTTGTTATAAAACTTGCACTTCCCAGACAAGTGTTTCACATAAAAAAATTATGTTTGTGTGAAAACATTTCTTCATTAAAACATACTGGTTTTGTAAACTTACTTTAAATTCACCTTTTTTAAGAGTTTTTCCAAAGCTTTAAAGATGTTTGTGATTGACGTTGTAGAAAAAGAAGGAAATAAGTAACTGAAATCAGAACAAATTGAGCATTTCCATTTCAAAAGGTTTTCACTGACATTCTCTGCACCAAAATTGGCTCTCAGCTAGGCCAGAGAACGCTCCCACCCTTCTGTGCCATCCTGCTCTTTTATTGGTGTCTGTACTTGCAGGCTGTGAAAAACCAAAGCCAGGCAGAGCTGGTGGATGAGGAGGCCATGTCCCAGATCAGGAAAGGCCACGAGACCATGTGTGTGGTGCTCACCAGCCGCCACAAGAACCTGGATGCCGTACGGGCTGTATGGAGCACCAGTGACATCAAAGTAAGCATGGGGACATACCTGAGGCTCATGAGGGGAGCAGCTCCCTTTGCTTCTCTGGGGCTGATTCTGCCTCATACAACACAGGGTCTCACAGCTTTTGACCCCAGGGGTGCACCACAGAGTGCTGCAGCTGAATGGTCACAAAGAAACATGGAGAAAACTTTCTCATGAGACAGTTCTCTTCCCTGGCCAACTTTGTGTCCTCTACCTTGTTTTGGAAAAGCAGCGTTAGATACTAATTTGCATTAGCTTGACCAATTTGACCTCTGCAATAAGTGACTTTTTCTTCCCCTTCTCTCTCAGAATTCTCTGGACTCTGCGGTGGCAATCAATGATCTGTCTGTTGTTGTGGATCTCTTGAATATTGTCAACCAAAAAGCGTGAGTCCTGGATGGGGTCAGCCTCTGGGATGTGCAAGAGCCCCTGGCTGGGAGTTGGCAACTCTGCCTTGTACCTGCCCTGTGTCCAGTGGGCCATGGCAGTATAAAATTCTTGTGCTTGTAGTCACATCTTCGAGCCTGCAGTGACAGTAGCTGCTGGACTTATTTTGGGGCCAAGAAAAATCAAAGTTTTGGGACTTCATAAAATGATTCTGCTGAGAGTCAAAGAAATATGTCCGAACCTGCCACTTTCTCTCACGAGGGGGAGTCAGTGAACTTGTTCTGTGAACTTGAGTGTCTCTGTCTGCCTGGGCATTTGCCAGGAAGTCTTATTTGTGTAGGCTCAGCTTTGTAAAGCCTCAGTCTCCAGTCTCAGGATGTGTCCTTTTCTTTTCAGGTCTCTCTGGAAGCTGGATTTGTGTACTATAGTCCTTCCACAGATAGAAAAACTACTCCAAAGTAAATATGAAAGGTGAGGCCTCAAGAACATGGTGTGCTTGGGGGACTGAGTGTAGATAGTGATAGGAGAGCTGTGCTGGGTGTTTTGTACCTGAAGGAAAGTCCTGAGAAATCACTGCAGATACAGTATCATGCTGATAAGACACTTGAAAAAGAATAGTGGGATTTATTTGAGGTGTGATGGATTTAAGATAGCTCTGGCAGCCAGGAGGGGTCATTTAAAACAAATGGGCTTTTTGCACACTGCTGGGAGTGAAGCTGTAAGCTTGGGACAAGGGGAATGAGGTCCTGCAACAGCCTGGGGACCCGTCTTCAGGGGGAAAAAAAATGCAGCCTCTTTTAAGATGGAGTTTCTGCTCTTCCTTTCTTCTGGGAGAGAGGCTCCTGCCAGGTTCCTTTGGCAGGACATCTCTGCCCTTGAGCAGAGAGGTCCCACTTGGATGGGGTATATGCCAGGAGCTTTGGAATTTGTGAAAGCTTTGGAACACAAATGTGTCGTTGGTACTTGGCCGTTGCTCTCCTTCCCTGGTTACAGGTGGCAGAGTGGAGTTGTTTGAGGGCTGTGTGCTGGGGGACAGGAATGAAATTCAAGTGGAACCCGATTCTCTGTTTTTCAGTTACGTGCAGACTGGCTGCACATCCCTGAAACTCATTCTCCAGAGATTCCTGCCACTCATCACAGATATCCTCGCTGCACCACCTTCTGTTGGAGTGGACATCAGCAGAGAGGAAAGGTGAGGCACACCTTCCACTTCCTTCCTGGGACTAGCCTTTCTCTTGGGTGAGCTTTGTCCTTTTCATCAGGGTTCAGATACCAGACTGGACATGCCTTCCCTTTGTCTGCAAACACCAATCCCTGCTGCTCAGAGGAAAAAGCCAAGGACTGCTTTTCCTTTTGCCTCTGTGCATTGAGTCATACCTAAACAAAGTATTGGGAGTAAAGCCACCCTGTGGCTTTCCTCTCTGCCTCACAAGAAACTTGATTTGGAAGCCAGGCCCTGGATTTTGAGTTCATTCACAGGATAGCTCCTCTCTGGGAATTGGCTTTTGGAAAACAGTACCTCCTTTTTCCCTGGACTGTACTGCCAAAGGGGGAAGAGGGGTGAAAGAGCCCTTATGTGGATGCCATTCTCCTGTCTCATCAGGACATGGGCTGAATGCCTGGTGTTTTTGCAGAGCTGTGCTCATATTTCAGCCTCTTCCAGGCCGTTTTCAAGGCTTTTCTCTCCTGCTTGAGTAGCCTCTCTGGCACTGCAGGAACAGCCACACCTCAGGCAACTCAGGATTCATGCTGTGTCTGCTGTCATTTTTTTCCAGGCTTCAGAAATGCAAGTTATGCTACAAGCAGCTGAAAAACATTAGCAACGTTGTCAAGAACAAGTCTGGGCTCAGCGGCCGCCATGGTAGTGCCTTTCGGGAACTGCTGCTCCTCATGGCTGTCCTGGACTAACAGCCAGCACCTCCTCATGTACAAATACAGGTGGCCAAGCCTCCCCTGCTCGTGGTCTGGCTGGATTTCAGATCTCTCCGTGCGTCCATCTTTTCCCCCTGCCCCTCTCCAGCGTGGTAGGGAAGTGGAATCTGCCTGGCTGGTCGCCCACCCAGCCCCGGTGCCTTACGGGCTGGATGGAGGACCCGTGTGTGCTGTGTGAGGGGCCCTGGTGGGTGGAGGGCCCCACAAAGCCCTGTAGGGAAGCTGCTTCATTTCAGCTCTTCATCTCAGCATCAAGCTCTGGGCTGCTCTGTGTGCTGGCCTGTCCCTGCAGGAGGGCTCTGAGCCTGCTGTCACCCCTCCTTCCTGCTTGTGCTGTCGGTTCTTGTTGCTTGGCCCTGTGGGCCAGGGCCGTGCTCTCTCTGTGCAGCTGCTGAGGACTGCAGCCACTGCCCCACAAATGCCTGCTGTGGGGTGGATGCCCTTTCCGTACAGAAGGGACTTCAGCTGCCATGGGGGACCAGCCCCTTTTGCTTCATCTGACATGGGCAAGGACACTGTGCCAATGTGCCAGTGCATCTCAAGGACCTGAGCCAAGAGATTTTCTCTTGGCTTCTCAGACATCCCTGCTGGCACCAGGGCTGCAGAAGACCAGTATCTTCAGACTGTCCTTGGATCTGAGGTCTACATGGACCTGTTAAAATATGTGACTTAAACAGGACTCATCCTATGTGCTTGCCTTTGGGGGTGAGGATTTGGAAGGGTGGAGGAACAGAGGGACATAGACTGAGTTATGTCTTTCTACATCCACTGGACCATTCTTAGAGGTTTGTTTTTGGTTTTTTCCCCCCCAATAAATGTCTGTCAGAACCTTTCTGTCCCTCTTTCTTCTTTCCTCTGGGGAAAGAGGCTCCTCTTGGTGCTTTCCCTGCTCTTCCCAGCCTGTCTCCCATTTTATACACTGGAGCTTGTTCTCCAGGAATCTGTAACTTATAATGAATTTTATTAAAATATTTGTAATTTTTTTTTAAAGTTGTGTTAAATGCCTGAATCTCTTGAAGTGCTTTTCACCTTGGCATGGCTCCTGGCTGGGAGTGCCCAGGAAAAGCAGGGCTCTGTTCCCTGCCTGTCCCAGAGGAAGCTGACCATTCTCACCCTTCCTGCTGGCAGGCTGTGGTGAACAACTGGAGAGCCAGCACTTGCCAGGTGCCTTGTGGAAATCCCGGTGGCGATTTCACTGCTGGGTTGTTCCCAGCCCAAGGAGCAGTGTCATCATTTAGGGCTTGTCCTTGTCCCTGGCTGCACACAGATCTCCCTCCTGCAGCTCTCCAGCAGATCCGGGTGCCTCTGAGCTCCTGAGCCAGGGAGTGCCTTAGGAAGGCTGTTCTGGGGAGGTGGATTGGGGCCATCAGGAAAGCTAAAGCCAGTGCCCACATTGCTGATGCTTCATCCAAACAGTCAAGTTGTGGGAACATAGGGGAGTGTCTGCCCTGCTCCGTGGCTCTGGCGGAGGTGGCTCCAAAGGTGGCTTGTACAGCAAGATGCCCTGGCATTGAGCCGCTGCAGGACTGATGGTGAGTGCTGCCTGCTTCGAGCACCAGAACACTCACAGGGTCTGTGTCCTTCTGCTCTGCAGCTGCTTCCTGCTTTATCTGGTGATAATCCCATGCCTGGACCCCCATGAGGTGTGAAAAGGCTCTGCCAGCCTATTGTTGGGATGTGAGGTGGGGCAGGACAAGGTGGAGCATTGAGCACATTGGGCCTTACTTCGGATTTAACCACTACTCTCCTACTAATTGCAGAAGCCTGATAGCTGCAAAATGGGGTGAGGACTGTGCTGCCAGGCTAGCCCCGGGGGCAGCTGCAAGAGGAAGGATATGACTGGCTTTTCCAGCCTTATGGGAGGTGATGGGAGGAGGGAGGAAGCACTCACCCCACCTCAAGCAGGGTTCAAGAACGGCACAGTGCAGGAGGACTGGCTTTAAGAGTTTATTTAAAATAAGTTTTGTTACAAAACAGGATATTTTTTAATTATTAAAATACATAGAAACATCTAATCTTACAAAAGGCTAAATTTATTTTTCCCTTTTTTTTTAAATAGAACACGCCATGGAAGCCCAAGAGGAGAGGGCTGTGGTGGAAAGAGCCATCAGTGCATCCAGCAGGGGTTTGCAGCGGGAGGAAATATACCCACAGGTGGGTGTTGAGAGGTCCAAGGGCAGTGCCACCCCCTCCCATGCCCCTGCCAACCACCATCCCCATACATAAGCCAAGAGGCTTTTGGGCTGGAGGTTTGGGGTATTTTTGTTTGTTTTCCACTAGTTTTCCATTCCAAGACCATGTAAACAGGTATAAATATTTCAAACACTTTCATCTCGACCACACTGTGATCTCTCTTGACAAGACAACTGGTAAATAACTTTACAATAGCTTCATTTGAGACTGCTCCATCCTCCCTGGTGCCATGTATCACAGGCAGCCAGCATGGGGCCCTGGCAGCACCAGCACCATGAGGAACAGCAGCTCGGCTCATGCACAGCACCGGGGGCCTTCATGCAACAACAGGGCTTGAGAAACTGACAGGGACAGGAGCTGCTGGAATTTTTGTGGCTTAACGTGGAGGAAGTGCTGCTCTGAAGACATGGGGCAGCTGCCCAAACACAGTCTTGCAGGAGCTGTGGCCAGGCTGGCCCTGTGGCAGTAGCAGAGGCAGAGCCAGGGGCTGGTCTGGCTCTGTGCACCCCTTCCAGCCAGATCTCATTGTAAAACCAAAGCTGAAGGGTGCAGCTCCCAGCAGCTCCCTTCTCTGGCTAGAAAACATCTGTCCAGCAAAAATAAACTCACAGAGCTGAGCATCCGATGGGGCAGATCTCTGCCCAGCACCACTGTCCCCTACCCTGAGAGGAGGGGGCTAGCTGCTGGGACACCCTTGCCCACATACTGCTCATGGTGAGAGGTGCCATTGCCCTCTGGTCATGGGTCCTGGTAAGCAAGGGACTGGCACCAAAGCCTTCATGTCTTCCAGCAGCCATCTCTGTGTCACTGTGAGGGGCTGGGTCCTGCAGTGGGTTTGATGCCGTGGCTGGCACTCATCACAGGGGGACTGGCCTCAGCTTCCCTGAGGGGAGACATGCATAGGTTACAGCAGGCAGGGGCACAGCCACCAGTGCCCCAGCCCTGTCTGGTGGCACTGTAGCAGAAGCTGGTACCACAAGCATTCCCGGAAGCACCCCTGCACATCCAGCAGCCCTGCCCTGCCTGGGGAAGCGGTGTGAAGCACAGCCCTCCACCAGCACCGGCCGCAGGCACTCACCTGGCAGCCACAGCTGCCTCTAAGTCAGGCTGAAATTGAAGGGGAAAGAGGTTCAGCCTGGTGGCATTGCCCTCCCCTTCTCCCCACCTGAGCCATCAGCAATGCCTTCAAACCAGGGCACTCTTGGAGAAGTTAATTAATAGCCCATGGCTAATTAGCTATTAGCTAATGAGCTGACTACAGACCTGTTCACTCCCTGTTGCAGGCTCTGCCATGGGCTGGTGGCTGGAGCCTCCTGGGACAGAGGGACCCTGTCTGGGCTTTAAAGCTGTCCCACCACCCACCTGAGGTGTGGAGCTTCCTGCGGATGGAGGCAGAGCGACTGGAGAGCTGCCCTGGGCTGGGGGATGTGTGGCTTCGGCCAGGTGGTGCTGTGGAACCCGGCGAGTCACCCTGGGAGGAGAGGGGACACAGCCCCAGGGTCAGCCCAGCCCAGGCCCCAGAGGGAAAGGAATGGGGATGGGCTCACAGGCAGATAGTGCATGCCTGGGTAGTGGTGTCTAAATATTCTTGGGGGTACCATGGGGCTGCTGCAAAACAGGGCTTGGAACAGCCAAGGTGGCAACATTGGCTGGACACTGCATTTTGGGGACAATCTGCATCCTATCAGGTGATTGTCCCCAATGGAGGTGGCTCTAGGGGAACATCCAACAGCCCTAGGAACCACGTGTGGGGGCAAAGCAGGGGGGATCCCTGGGGTGAGGGTGAGGAGGAAGGGCACCAGCAGTGTCTTGATTACCTCCAGGTGCTCCTGGCTGGTCCAGGAGCCCAGCTCAGCCTTGCGGGAGACAGGACCCAGCTCCACAGACCGAACTCTCTCAGCAAACTTCAGGGAGCACAGCGTCTCGCTGGTGTTCTTCTCAGCAGGGGACACCTGTGTTCATGGAGAAGCAGGCACAAAATCACCCTGGCAGCTGCCTGTGCACCCTAGGGGCTCCCCCCTAGAAAACCTGCTGCTGCTGGCTAGTGAGATGCTATTATTAACCTGCCCCTCCCAGGCTAGCACCATCCATCTAAGCCTGGGTCAATGTCTGATCCAGCTGGATTCCCTGTCATCAACCACCCCAGTGCAAGGAGCAGCTGGGAATAGCTGTGGCAGGTGCAGGGGCTCGGGCAGCCCCCCCGGGGCTCAGTGTGGGTGCCAGCAGCTGGGAGTGGGGGGTCACAGGGCAGAGGTGGAGAAGCTGCCAGAGCTTAAAATCTTCTCAGAAAAAGAGGGCATGGGGAGATGACAATATATGAAAAGATCACACCTATAGGCATAGCATCCATGTGCAGGCAGGAAGGGCAGGATCATGGACCTCTGAATGAATTCCCTATTCCTTGGCCTCATCTAGGGTGCAGAGATAGGGAGAGAGCTGCTGCTGGCACCATGACTGCAGACTGATGTCCCATGGGCAAGCCCCATCCCTTGATTCCAGCCCAGCACCTGCCTCAGCACTGGGGCGAGGAGGGACCCAGAAATCACATTGGCTGGCTGTGGGGATACAGGCACTGGGTGCCCAGCCCTACCTGCACCATCATCAGGGTCTTGCTGTCGCCGCTGAGCGAGTCCTGCAGCAGGTAGGTCAGCTTGGAGTTGCGGAAGGGCACGTGGCCCTGCCGGGAGCGCAGGGCGTAGATGACATCACCCAGTGCCGACAGGGACTTGTTGATGTGCTGTGCCTCGCGGAGCCGGCTGCCCTCCGCGCCCGACCGCCCGACCCGCTCTGAGCCTGCCAGGTCCACCAGGTTCAGCTTCCCTGAGGACACACAGCCAAACCCCGCCGCTGGCATCAGCACCCAGCCCTACACAGCCCTGGGATGCCACACCCAGCTGCCTCGGTGAGGGTTTGCTGTGACACCCACCTGTGGTGCGGAGGCCCGTGCTGCGGTCGAGGCCACGGACGGTGACGATGAGGAGGGCATGGGAGCGAGAGCTGTGCTCGTTCAGGTTGGTGCACTCTGTCACCCGCTTGATGTGGCCAAACTCGAAGACCTGGGGGAGCCCAGGGAGTTGAGGGGGTGAGGCCAACCTGCCCCAGTCCCACCACAAGTCCCCTGTGATCCAGGGATGGCCAGGAATGTAACCTGAGCATCAGCCCCCCACGGGGTGCCTGGCCCACCAGGGTAATGACCTCGGTCAGGTCTCAGCCTGGGTTATGCACCAAAGGCAGGGGGTGACAGGCAGGGCACTTTGGTGACAGCCGCATCCCACTAATCCCTTAGGAACTCTCTGGGCCCCAAGCTTTTATTTTTAACCCCCTGTGGCTCATCCCATGGGACAGTGACTGTCATATCACACCCGGGGACCTATTTTGGTCTCCGTTGCTCCCCTTGGCTTCAGAAATGCTCCCAAATCCAGGAGTCACACTCCAAAGACCCTTCCCCAGTTCACTGCACCCCTGCTACCACCCTCTTGTGCCCGCCGCCCCCATCTCCCCACACCTTATTGATGTCTTCCACGCTCTGCACTCTGAACTCGGTGAGCCCGGGCACGTAGAGCTGCCCACTGCCATCGGGGCACAGCTTGATCTCCAGCTTCTCCTGCGGCTCCTTCCCCAGCAAGTCCCTGGGCAAAGGGGCACTCATTATCATTCCCATCCCAGGGGGTGCTGGCATCCATTCTGTGGCTCAGGGCTGTGTGCCAACACTGCCAGAGCAGCCCTCTCTTCCCAGGAAAGCTGCACAGCCTATTTATAGACCTCAACTCCCTTGGCTCCCATGTGCCTCCTCTCACCCAACTCAGACCACACTCCCATTCCTGTTCCTGGTTATTCTCATGGATATGTTCCCAGGCTCCTCCCCTCCTGTGGCTGGACTAGGAAGGAAAATATTTCTCATGCTTTCAGCTCATAGTTACAAATTCCTAAATATAGTGTCCGTGGGCAGGGGAAGGGGGAGAAGGGGATGCCCCCACTGCTGCATCAGGGCCAGAGAGTGGGAGTGATGGCACAGCTGGGAGCCTATGTAAGCGATGGAGCTCATGGGAAGGGCAGTGTGCACCAAATAAATTAAAAATAAATCCTTGCAGGCCAAAGGCAGCACCCAGGGCCCTGGGACAAGCTGTGAGGCCTAGGCAGGGGTGGAGGGATGTAGGGGAGAGCAGCATGGGGTGATGTCCAAAAAAGCTTCTTCCCCCTGCCCGTACCTGAGTGCCTCATTGTAGATCTCTGCAGCGCTGACAGTGATGGTGTAGTCCCAGTCGGCCGCTTTGCCCCGCACCTCAGAGAAGAGGAGCTGCAGGGCCCGCTGGTTGATCCCTGGGTTTGATGCTGTCCCCTGAAGGATTGGAGTGACAAACAGGGAAAAATACCCTTTGGCATTTTATTCTGTATTTTTTCTGAACAGAAGCAAAGCCCAGGGGGATGTTGTGGAGCAGCAGTGACCATCACTGGTGCACACCAGGTCTGAGCTGGCCACCAAGCCTGGGTGACAAGACTGGGCACTGCAGGGTGGGGAGCTGAGGAAGAAGATGGAAACAAAGCCAAGCAAACTCACCTCCATTGTGTAGGTTTTCCCTGCCCCTGTCTGCCCATACGCGAAGATGCAGACATTGTAGCCATCAATGCAGGAGGTGACTAGGGCTTGAACCTCCTGAAACACCTGGGGGAGACAGGGGAGAGTGAGGAGAAGGTGGCTGCCTCCCCCCTTCACACCAGCAGTGGGGACAGTAGCACTCACCTCCTCCTGGGACGCTTGTGGGGGGAAGACCTTATCCAGCTCAAAGGACACCTGCTTCCCCTTGTGCAGGAGGTGCAGAACAGCGTCATCATCAGCATCGAAGGTCACAGCATTGGCTGCCTCGGGGCCCTCCCCGTCCTCTTTTGTGATGGGGCGGACCCGCCCAAAAACACGGATGTTTCCTTGGGGGAGAGAAGCAGGGAGTCAGCCATCAAATATTGGGTGGGCTGAAGCATCCTGCAGCCAACCCAGCCACCTTATGGGGACGCTTCCGTGTCCCTCCTGTCCCACCTCAGGGACACCACGCCCCGCTCACCTTTGAGCCGCACTAGCTCGTTGTGACACTTCTTGCGGAGCTGCAGCTCCCGCCGGTACTTGCGCAGCAGCTCCCGGTTGGTGCTGTGCACCTCCTCGATGGCCTGGCTGATCTGGGGACAGTGGAGACCAATGGCTCAGTAACCTCCCAGCACCTCCACCCCGCATGGAGGGGTGCAGGGTGGTGGTCCCAGGGGGGCTCACCTCGGCCCTGGCGCTGCGCAGGGTCTCCTGCAGCAGCAGGGGGAAGTCGCGGACCTGACGCTTCAGGCTGTTGTAGTCATGGGTGAGGGTGCGCAGCGCCGGCTGCAGCGTCAGCAGGTTGGTCCGGACACCTGCAGGCACCAGGCAGGGTGAGGGGCAGATGATGACAACACCAGTCAGGCAACGCTGCGAGCCCCCTGCACCCGCTCACCTGCCAGGTTCTCATGCACTGCCTTCATCTCCACCTGGGCACGGGAAAATGCCTCTTCAATGGCTTGGTTCTTCTCCTCCTCCATCGCCTGCATCTCTTCCAGCATCTGCCCATGGGCTCGCTCCAGCTCAGCCTCATACATCATGATCTGGGAGAGGAGCAAGTGGGGGATAACACTGAGTGCCCACCTGCTGCCAGACTGTGTCGGCTGGCAAGCACCAGGCAGGCAGAGAATGTGGGGGGGATTCTGATTTACACCTATCGCACTCAGACCTGAGCTCGGAGCTGAGCCTCTGTCTTCTGGGAGCTCTGCAGCTGCTGCTCCATCTCCTTTAGCACCTGCTTCTGCATCCCCACCTGCTCCAGCAGGTACTGGTTTCGGGACTGGGTCTCGCACAGGGCTTGTTTTGCCTTGGCTGACTCCACCTCCACTGTCTTGATGATGTACTGCAGGGGAAAGCACCCACAGATGGCATGTACTGGGGAAACAGCACCTGAAGGGCCTGGGATGGAGCTGTTGTTGGCCCAGGGGGAGATAATTCAGGAAATCATGGTGTTGTGCTGACGTGCTCGGAGCAGAGAGACAGGCAGTACTTGCAGGGCACCTACTGGGCACTGTAAGGCACCCAGCCCAACCAGGAAAAATGGAGAGCTCACCTTTATCTGCTGGGGCTGGGACTTGAGGCTGGCGATAGTCTCCTGGCTGTCCCGCAGCCGCCGGCTGAGCCGCTCCTCCTCCTCAGCTCTCTCAGCCAGGGAGTCCTTGAGCCGCAGCTCCACCTCAGCCAAGCGGTTCGTCTTCTGCTGCACCTCCAGGTCCAGCTCCACCAGCTTGGCCCGGGTCTCCTCTGCCTCCCTCTGCAGCTGGGACAGCTGCTCCTGCAGTCTGGAGTTCTCCTGGCAAAGCACAGGACAGCCACGGCTGTGTCACCTACCCATAGGTGCCAGTCACCCTGCCACCACCCCTGCCACCCCCAGAGACCCACCTGCAGGTGGGGACAGTCCCGGCACGGTGCCTGCTGCTGCCGCTGCAGCTCCCGCAGCTCCCCCTCGCAAGCTTTCATCTCCTGCCGCAGGCGCTCGTTCTCGGCCGCCAGCAGGTCCCGGTGCTTCTCCGCATCCGTGCCGCCCTATCCAGGAGTGGACAGAGGACATGGAATGGGAGAGGACATGGAATCTCCACGTGCCCCAGAGAGCCACAGCCTGCTGCCCTCACGGATCCCCCAGCCCGCTGTATGGGGGATACAGTGTGCCATTCCCAGACCCTGCCTGCTCCATTGGGAAGCACTCAGCCTGCTGCATTGACGAGCCTCCTGCTGCCCCCAGGGAGCCCCAGCCCACAGAGGGGCCCTCACTTCCCACCACAGAGTGACAGCCCCAGGGTCACCAGTGCGACATTGCATTGGACAGCAAATCCCACACTTTTTTTCCTCACTTTGGCTAGCACAGTCCAAACTGTGACCCTGGGGAGGTTTAATCCATCTCCACCCGCCCTGTGTTCCCTCTCCCTCCTCAGTGACCCAGAGCTCCAGCGTCCCTCAGGGCAAGGGTGGCTCAGTCCCATGCCAGTGGCAGCTCACCAGCTCCGAGCGCAGCCGGCTGATCTCCTGTGCCTGCTCCAGGAGCTTTTCCTTCAGAGTTTCCACCTGTCAGCATAGACTGGGTTAACCAGGAGCACCTCAGCAGCTTTCGGAGGAGACCCCGCGGTGCCGCCCCAGCCACCAACGTCCAGTCTGCCTCACACTTTTGTTATGCTTTAATTTTCCACCTGGCTCTGAGCGCCTGATTCACACGAGCTGATTTAAATGAGCATTAATGAAAGCTTTGCTTTGACCTTGTTCAACCATGGGTATAATTTGTCCATGTTGAGCACTAGCAGAAACCAATATTAAAAAAATAAAAAGGTATCATCTTTGGAGGAGGGAAAAAACAAACCTACCCTTAACTGTGTTTGAAGAGCCAGAAGTGCCTTGTGCTGGCCTCACAACCAACTTTTCTCTAACTTCTCTATTTTCCTTTCTAGGAAAGTTATCTTGGTACAAAGAGAGAACAAGAGCTCTTCAAGAAGGCCACGTGTCTGAGTCTCATGGGATGATGCTCTCCATCAACCCCCATCTGGGCATCTGCCCATGTCATGGGACCAGGCTGCCCTCCCTGCAAAACCAGTGGATTTCAAAAATTCTCAACATTTTTTTGTGCAGTGAGGCTCTCCCAAAGTCTGCAGTTATTGGAATAAACAGCAGCAGTGAGTGCTTGGTGAAGCCAGCAGTCTCATGGGCTGTGCTGTAGTGGGGTTTGCCCCCCTGCTCTGTCCCTCGCTCGACCACCATCCCCCAGATCCCAGCCCAGCTCCCAGTTTCCCCACTCCAGAAAGCCACCAAACCCCTCTCTGGGACACGCCTAGATATTGCCCCATCCCAATAACCAGCAAGCACCTGGCCCTCCATGGACCATAATTTAGGAACTGCTGATTAATAACCAATGCAGATGTGCTGACATGGGGCTGTAATTAATCTGGTAAATTATTCAGCCGCACCCTTGCAGAGATGGCAGCAGTGTGGGCAGTCCCTCTGTGTGCCCTGAGCTTGGCAGGGCTGGGAGCTGGAGCACAGCAGGAGCTCCCCAGCTACAGCTGGGGAAAGGCAGCTGCTCCCAGCCAGGATCAGGATCCCCCTCCTTCCACAGCAAGTCTCCCTGGCTCTGGCTGGGAGCCGAGCGAGCGCTGAGCGTTTGAGTGGGAAAACCCCATTTCCACATCCACTGAGGGAGATTATTAAGCTATTTTTATAAGTATTTTTCAGGGAGGGGAGGCGCTGAGAAGCAAAGAGTTGTGGCTTGCTCCGGGAAAGCCGCCAGCCCAATCAGTAGGCACACGCGCCGGAGCCTGCCCACCATTCCCTGTGCCGTGGCGCCCAAAAATGTCAATGTTCCTCCATCCCCTACCTGCTCGGGCATCTCCAGCTGCATCCTGCTCTCTGGACGTGACAGGGACTCCTTGGTAGCTGGATCTGGCTCGAGCCGTGGCCCGGCCATCCCAGAGCTTTGGAAGTTTGGGCCAGCTCTTCGCTCCAGCCGGCGTCGGCTGCGCTCACTGCTGAATTGGCCAGCGCAGGGCCAGAGCCCGCTGTGCTCACACTTGTGTCATGCAGAGCATGCCAACCAAATGCAGAACAATTACCTCCTCCTTTTTGACACCCGTGGAACAAGCAGAACCTGACTGTAACAGCTTCCACAACAGCCACATGCAAATCTCCTTACGAGCAGCCAACATTTCCATGTCCCTGAGACGACCCAAGTACTCGTGCTCAGGATGTGCCTGCATAAGTGCAGGAGATGGTTTTGGGGGACTGTGCCACAGTGGCCAAAACCTGTCCCTTCATCAGACAATTCTGTGCCTTCTGCTGAAAGTCACTAAATTAAACTGCTAGGTCAGTCTAACGAGCTGACCCCGTGGCAGCCATCCTGTGCTGAGTGGATGAATGGATGACTGGTGCAGAGCTGCATCCTGATGTCCAAAGCCCTCCTGGCCATGTTATGTCCACAGAGCCACACACCCTTGTCAGCACTATTGCAGTGTCACTGAGGACTGCAAGCATCCCAAGAGAGGCACAGCCAAAGCTGGTGCTCAGGAACACCCAGCGAAAAAGATGCTCAATGATGGAGATCCTAGACTCCTTCCAAGTGCAGCCATCACTAACTGCATGCTACAGTGCTCCAGCCAAGCCACACCCAGAGGCTGAAGACCCTGATGGACCCGCTTGTGTCCCTGTCCCCACCATACCTGGCCTTGCAGCTGGAAAGAGAGAGAGAGCTCATTGTTCTCCTGGGCAGCAAGCTTCTCTTGCAGCTCCAGCAGCTCCTCCTGCAGCCGCAGCTTCTCCTTCTGCAGATGTGCCATGGAGGCCATCACCTCCTGGATCACGGGGAAGGGCCGGGCTGCGGGCAGGCTGGCGCGTTTCCCACTGCAGAGCCTCCCTCCTGCAGCGTGAGCAAAGATGGGGCTGCTCAGGACACAGCACCTTGCTGGGGAGCAGAATGCCAGCCATGGGGAGTCCCCAGGGGCTGAGCTAGAGATGGGATCACAGCAAATTGGACTTGCACAAGTCCCAGAAAGCACAGTGATGTGTCAGAGGTGCATCCTGAGCACCAAGGTGCTTTCCAGAGCAGGCCTGGCTAACAGTGGGGTCCAGCTGGGTGGGAGACAAAGGGATCTGCCCTTGCCAGCAGAGCATCCCAGGCCACAGCACAGAGCACCTGCCCGCAGCACTGCACCGTGCCCCAGCCCCACCACACGCCAAAATGCTGCTGCCTCGCTCAGATAACAACCGCCCTCAGCATGACGCTGATTCACCCCGGCATCCTTTCTTCTGAATGAGCAGGTGCCAGTGGAAAAGCAGTGTGATCATGTCATTAAAGTCTGCGTCATTACACACAAGCATAATGGAAGCAAAATTTAAATTATACAGGTACCCTGAATGGCCATATTGCCTAATCTTTGTGTGTTTGGCTTTCTAACCTTCCTAGTATTATTTTAAACATCACTTTCTGCATGTTAATAGAGCCACCAGTGCTGACAGAAGCCAACCTGGCTGTACATCAGAGCCTACCAAATGACCTGGTAGTTCCCAAGAAGCAATGAGCTGGCGTGACTCATTCCCAACGTGGGGATGAGGCACTGTGGTGGCAGGACTGATGGTCAGGATCCCGGCTGCCCGGCGCCCTTCCCTGCCTGCTGTGGATTTCATCTGCTGCCACCAGAAACCTGAGGTTTTTCAGGCAGGAGCTGGTGCTGGGAATTGCTGTGCTGCCTCCGGGAAGATGCTGCCTGCTTCATGGGAAACGTCCTGAATGCAAGAAGAGAGACTTTTTTGTCTCTGAGTCAGATTTTCTAGCCCTAAATGGAGTTAAGGAGGCAGTGTAACATGCAAAAAGATGAAATGCTGGGACCAAACCATAACTTTGCTGCTGACTGCACGCCATGGGACTTATCTGGCAGCGGATGCAGAAGCAATCACCAGGTTTTGTCTTCCTGCCAGGGGCTGGATACCCCAAAAGAGCACTGTCAGGTGTTGGCTTTTCTTTCTTTCCATGCTGAAAGCTCAGCCCAGCTCAGGCAGGGGACCATGGTATTCTCTTTAAAATCAACACACAAAAAACCCAAACAAAAAACAAAAAACCCACCCTGAAATCTCCAAAGTTGACGGGAATGCCAGCTTTCACCCCCTGGGAAGTGTGCAGAGATAAAATTACAGGAAGTACCAGGCTCATCTGGACACATTGCATGTCTGCACACATCATTCACACTAATCTTGGGCTGGGACTCAAGGCAGAGCCAGACTGAGAGCCTCAACACTCAGCTGCAAGTCAAACTGCCAGGCAGGAATATCCTCCACAGATCATGCCTTCCTCCACACTCCAGCACCTTCTTCCTGTGACAGCATCCATGGGAGAAGAGATGCCAACCAGCTCTGTGTTACGTCTCCCCCTGGGCAGATGTGCTGGGGGTCATGCATGGTATGAGTGTGGCAGGCAGGGCACAGTGACCCTCCTGCTTTCCAAAATGCAAACATTTGCAAAATTCAGAAAACTATTTGGAAAGATACCTGTTCCTCAGCTCTGCCCTGTTATCACTGCCAATCAGACTCCCTTTCTCCTGCATCCCTGCCTCTTCCAGCCACTACCCCACCTCAGGAGCTGCTCTGGGATGGAGCTGGGGACCAGGCCAGGAACAGCTCCCAGGATATGCCCTGACAAGCTCACACAATTCAATCCTGATGGAGAAAGACAGGAAACTCTGGGATCTACCCACCCTGGCACAGCCATGCATGCTGCAAATGTTTCCACACACGTTACATTTTCCTTAAGAAGGAGGAAACAGCAGTGGGTTCATCGGAGCTCACCTGCTCTGTTCATCCAGCTCAATAATTCATCAGTCCCTGTCACCAGCCAGCAGCTGGCTGGTGTTGGATTTCCACTGTGACCCACAGTGAGCGCAGCCACACATCCATGTGCACCCCAAAAGAGGAGAGGTTTCCTCGACACCCACAGGCAGATATCAAGACCCCATCCCATCCCATCCCTCCCCCTGAGCACCCAGCACTGTATCCCTGCTCTCCCTTGCCTGCTTTCTCCAGGTTCATGGTGGGGGCTGCCTGCAGTGCTGTGGTCGCCGCTGGCTCACGGGAGGCTGCAGGCGGGTCCTCCGTGTCCGCTGTCGGGGCGCGGGGCCGGGGCTCCTCCCGCCGCCTGCACCTCGAGTCCCGCAGGGCCTGTGAGCACAAACAGGTCAGGGAGCTGAGACAGTGCCCGCCCACACTGCGCTGGACACGGTGCCAGCAGCTGGCAGGGCTGGCCAGGAGGAGTGAGCAGGGTGGGAAGGGCAGAAGACAGAACAGTGGAGCTTGGGGAAACCCTCCCTCCAAGGGAGCTCTGTGTTGGGAAGCTGCCACAATGAACTTATAATGTTTTAATTCTCCACATAAAAAGCTTCTCTCAGCTTGGCCACACAGTTATGCTGAATATCTCCTATTTTTCTCTCTATGGCCTTAAAAAGAAAGAGACTTTGACTTGCAGGCATGGCTCATGCTCTGCGGGATGGAGCCCAGCTCCAAAAAAAATCAGAAGAAATCTGAAAGGAGCTTTCATAAGGCTGCTATGAAAGGGGATGATCAGTAAAGCTCACCCTGCTCAATAATGCCCTTTTCTTTCTTAAATCTTATCTCAGAGCCTGTGGCATCACCCGCAGGCCAGTGATGCTGGGGAAACCTCACTCCAGCAGAGGGGCAAATACTTGGTACATGCCAGTAATTTGGGAGTAATTTGGAAGGAGGTGGCAGCATCCTCCTGGAGAAGCCGCGTGTCTGCGGTGCCTCTACATCTGAGACTCCAGAAGGGTTTTGCCGAAGGGAATTCATTGAGGCTGGTGTGTGATAAGAAGGTGTTTTTCTCCTTTTCAAAGAGGGAGAATTTGAATGATTTGCCTGAAGCCTGGAATGAACTAGTGGCAGCTACACCAGTACATGGTGTCCCGACACTGTCCTTGGCCATGGCACCCTTCCACCTCCTTCTCCTCCATCCCACTGGCAAACACCACCTCACAGCACTGCATTTTCTTATCACACTTCTGCCTTGAGCTCTCCTGCCAACATGACCATAAGTGACCCAGAAAATGCTATACTGTTATGAACACTGCTTCCCATTTTTGATGCCTTTCAATTCCCCAGAGATGCTTTTCCCTCCCCACCCAGGCAGCAGCTCTGCTTGAGGCACATGCTGCTGGGGTCCAGACCCAAACCGGTTGTGGTGAGTTGGTTCCCACCTGGATGGTCCAGGTGGGTGCAGGGCATCCTCCCCATCACCCTAAAACTGCTCTCCCCATACATGCCATGGCTGGCTCAACGTTCCTCACCTGGAGAGCCCGGCAGAGCCCACGGGGGTTTGCAGTGTCTGGCCAGCTCACGCTGAGGATTTTGTGGTGAAGCAGTGCTGGTAGCAGAGGAGCCCGGGGAGAGGCGCCTGCTCCGCTCCCAGTGCTGAGCCTGTCCTGCCCACAGCCTGAGATGGAGCAAAGAGTATCACTGGATCCACCTGGGAGCCCAGCACAGACACAGCCTTTGGCCAGCTCAGCAGACCCACCTCCTCCTCCTCCCTGCTGCCGCCACCGCACTGGTGTGGCAGAGACAGTGCATGACTTTTATTAAAAATGTTAATTATGCTAATTAGAAAAATTAGCCCTCCAGGGGGCGGAGACCGGTTGCCAATGACTAGTGATGAGAATTCAGAGTGTAGCTTCCATCTGGCCTCTGCAGGACCAGATCTGTCCCCCCACCAGGGATATCCCAGCTCTACCTCTTGCCAAGCTGCTCCACTTCCTGTGATCCTATCTTGGAAAAGCTGCCAAAGCCAGCTTGCATCACCAAAACCAGACAGACGGACCCTGACAGCGTCACCTCCCTCCACTGCCCCCAAATATTTCCTTCATTTGTCAGGCAGCCAAACCCAAAAGCAGCAAGGGCAGCACTTCCCTGTCCTGCTGAGCCACACAGAAGGAAACAGCAACTCAAGGAGCCTTCTCCCACGGCTGCATCCTCCTCTGCTACAGGAAGAGCAGCTGGCGAGGGCTATGTCCCACAGCTCAGGGACCCTGTGCCCCACACCTGTCTGCCACAAGCACTGCCACCATCGCGGGTGCCCAAATCTCTTCCCCAGCTGGCAGGGAAAAATTAATTGCTCACAAATCAAACCTCAATAATGCAGCTCTTTTCCCCTAAAACCATCCAGAAGAAGTTGGGACAGAGGTGGAAGCAATGTCTGGAGGGAGCTGTGCCCTTATTAAGTTAGTCCATCACTCTGGACCTCTACCCAGCCTCTAATTATCCATAATATTTTGCGTGCGCCATGAAAATCGAGCGTTTCCAAAGTGCTGGCGATTGCCTGGATAACAGGCATGAGTTCTCCATCCCGGCACAGGCAGCAGCAGCCCTTGAGCACAGAAAGCACTGAAAACTCTGGTTTTGGAAGCTTTCATGCCAACCAGCATTTGGCTGGACTGGTCTGAGCGCCAGAGAAGAAGCTGTACCCAGAGAAAAGGGATGGCAAATGCTGAAGCCAAGAGCAAAAAAATTCCAAACAGGGGGGTTCAGCCTCCACCTTTGCCAAAACCCATTCAGCACCATTGGTTAGGGAGGTGGGAAGGGCTGTTACCCAACAAACGGCTGCAGGTTGGGGCAAGCAGCTGCCCGCCTGCCTGTAAAGCAGCTCAGCCTCCACAGAGAAAACTGACTAAACTCACCCATGGGGTCCATGCGCCAGGGAGGGATAAAGAGCCCTTCCAAGGAGCCAAGGCTGGGAAGAGGCAAAGGCCTCGCATTCGCCCAGCCATGCAGATCACTCTGTTTTCTATCTTACATGTTAAATTTTAACCTTTCTCTCTAAGTTTCCTTCTCGGGAGGGCCAGGAGGGAGATGGATGCAGCCCTCTCTTCTCACCAGCAGGCTGGCCAAGGCTTTGTGCCTGCTTCTGAGTCCCCGTTTCTCAAATCTTGACCTTCATCCGGAAAGAAATGTGAAAAATGCAGGCTGGCCTGTTCCTAGCGTCTCCTTCCCCAATGAGCAGGGCGTGAGCGCGGCAGGCTGAGCCCCAAGGGGCAAGGACAAGCCACCGTGCTGTACTCACCGTCCGGGGCAAGGTCCTTCGTCTTCCAGGCGGCTCCGGCGGCGAGCCCGGATCCCAGATCCCAGGCGGTGCGGGATGTGATCATGGCACGGGGGTCCCGAGCACAGCAGCACCTCTGCGGAGAAGCGCAAGGACGGACATCTCAGCCGGTCTCAGCGTCCAGCTGTAAATCCCAGTGGGACGTTCTGGAGCAAAACACGACGCTCCGACTCCCGAAACCCGCAGGAAGTTGCATCAATCCCGTTTTTTGCTCCCGAAAAGGCGACAGCCCCAGGCTCTCTCCGTGCTCCCGGCGGATGTGACATAAACGGTGTCTGTAATTAATTTACTCATTCCTGAAGCCTCTCCAGGCCCCTCCTAACCTCGGGCTGGGGCTGACTTTAGGGAGTTAGGAACTCCGGGACCACGGGCAGCCCTGCGCCCGGGCGGCACCGCACCCACCGCATCTCAGCGCACACAATGCGCTGCACTGCACCGCGCACACTGCTCTGCACACACCGCTCCGCACTGCACCGCACACATCGCTCCGCTCTGCACCGCACACACCGCGCACACCGCTCCGCACTGCACCGCACACACCGCACACACCGCTCCGCTCTGCACCGCACACACCGCGCACACCGCTCCGCACTGCACCGCACACACCGCTCCGCACGGCACCGCCCGCTCCGCTCCCCGCACACCGCACCGCGCTCGCCGCACCTCACCGGGGCCGCTTCGGCGGGGAACAGGACGCGGAGCCGCCCAGCCCACCGTGGGGTCCCTTGTTCTCCCGACTGGCGGCTCCGGGCGGGCGAGACCCGCAGCGGAGCGGTGCCGGCTCCAGCGAGCAGGAGGTGCAGCCCCGCTCCGCGCAGCCCCGGTCCCGGTGCCGGTGGCCCCGCCCGCCGCGGGCTAACGGGGAACCGCGCTCCAGCCGCGCCCCGGGCGCTCCGTGCCAGAGCTCCCAGCCCGCAGACAAAGGGAGCCCCGGTCCTGCCCGGTCCAGCCCGGCTTCCCTGTGCCGGCGGTGCCGGTGCAGCCCCGCGGGGCCACTCACCGGGCGCGGGGCGGCGGCAGCAGCGGGGGCACCCGGCACCAGCCCCGGCCCGTCCCCGCCTTCCCGGGCACTTCGGTAACGGAAGCGCCGAGCTCCGCCCCGCACTCGTTGCCACGGAAACCCGTGAAACCCCCGACGGGCGGCGGAGGCGGGGCTCCCCTCCCGCACCGGGCAGCGGCGCGGCTGCGGAGAGCTCCCGGTATGTCCCCGGGGTACCCCGGGCCCTCTGGCCAGAGCCCTGGAAGCACAGCAGAGCCCCGGTGTTCCCCGTGCCCTTCCCAGAGCGGCTCGCCCTCACCGTGCTCCCCTGACCCTCCCTTGGCACAGCCCTGGGGCTCCCGATGTGTCCCGGGTACTCCCAGCGTGTGTCTGCCATTCCCACCCCAATCCCGGTGCTCTTCGGGGAATCCCAGTGTAACTGCATCCCACCTGTGCTCTCCTCCTGGAATTGCTTATCACGGTGGCCCTGGGGGACCATGGGGACAGCGGTTCTGATGACCTACACACCAAGGACCTGCTTACCCAAACTATGCCCTCTTCACCCTCTGCCACACCCCCACTGCTCCCAAACATCCACTGGCAGCAATGACAGCTGGCATCCCAGGCTCATCGGCCCAGGGACACAGATATCGCATGAAAAACAACCTTTTTCTAACCCAGAGGCATGGAGAAAACAGCCTGACATGCCAAGACCTCTACAAAAGTCCTAGTGTCAGAAAGGCAACAGAAAATCCTGCTTTAAATATAATATATACACATTTTTAGGGTGTGATTTGTATCTGCCTCCCTTGTATTGCACACACAGCCCCCACAGTAATGGCTGGTCTGGGTGACACAAGTCACTCATGACTTGTTCATGGTAATGAACTGGCAGTACTGGATATTTCCCACAACAAAGCTCAACCTGGCATCTGCAGTGGTGGCAGCGGGTGCCCCGTGCTGATGGCTCACATCCGCACGCCTGATGGCAGGCTGACCTGTGTCCCACAGTGGTTTGGGGACACAGGAGTGGCTGTCCCTTGGGAAAGGAGGGTTTGGTGCCAGCCCTGTGCTGCGCTCCCCTCAGACCTCGTGTCCTCCACCTCTGATCTCGCCGCACTCAGTCCCAGCCTTTTGCTCACTCCTGGCCAGGTTTGGAGCAGGATTCAGCCTTGTCCTTTCATCCTGGTCTGTCCCTCTTGGACACCCCCCATGCTCCACTCCCTGTCACAAGCCAGCCACATGGATGAGGGATGATAGGGAGTCACTGCTGTGGGGGGCTAGCTGCTCTAGCCACTCACCCCAGAGAAAGGGGATGTGAAGGGTCACCTCCATGTCCCCATGCCCCTGGCACAGAAACTTGCTCTCAGAAGCCAATGCCATCCTGGCCTGGCAGCTGCCTCCAGCTCTGCACTGCATTTGCCATTCCCCTGCAGCCAGTGAAAACCTCCCAGCCTCCCCTTCCCTTCATCAGAGGTTTATTGGCATTCCCAGCATGGATCCTGGCATGGATGGATATAGGTGTGTGGCCCTATAGACACACATCCATATGTACATAGAAGCCCTAAGCAGTGCCTAATTTGCATGAGTGCCCCATTATCTGTGCAGCTCCTGAGGCTGGTTCGGGAATAATATTGACACACAGAAAGTTACTTTCCCCTTTCCGATAGAAGCTGTAAAGCCATATCATTGCTGACTTCATTTGTGAGCTGTAAAGAATAAAATAAATGTTTATGTAAATTACATTAACTGGTAAGTAATTTCCTGGCTTTTGAATGCTTCAGGTTTTTAATGGTATTGCAATTATGCAAAGTACATAAGTTTTATCAATTACATCAAGTAAGTCTACATTAAGCAGGCACATGTGTGAATTCCCCAGTTTAGAAGAATAACTAAATGAATAAGCATGGAGCAAAATCCAAGATGCAGGAAGGGTTCTGTGCCAACAGCCCTATTCAAATAGTCACCTGTGAGCATTACAAAACCCACCCCTCCCAGCTGCTGGGCTGTTTTTGGCAAGGATGGTGTGGCTCTCTGGCAGCCCTAGCACGCCAGGAACAGGCTCTCCAGGGATCCAGAAGTGGGGTTACCCTGCATGCACGCTGCTGGCCGGGTACCAGCTCCCTTTCCCTGAACTGCAATGCTGTTTGGCTCAAGGGAGCACTGTGGATCCCAGGGGATGCCCACTGGCTGCTGGACAGCCTGGGGGGCTGCGGGCACACATGGGAGCCTGTGCAGGCAGCAGGTACCCTGCTCATGCCCCTCTCTCTGCAGGGATTCACCTTCGCCGGCTGGGATAATCTCAGCCTGGTCCCCCAGCGATGCTCCCATCCTCCTTTTCTTGGCTGTCACGTCTCCGTGACCTGAGCGAGCACCGGCTGACGACATCGCCGGAGGTATTTTTAGAAATGCCGCTTTGCAGGCAGGCAGAGGAACGGCAACGAGGAGCAGGGCTCGCCGCCAGCAGCACCTCCTGCCAGCACCCAGCAGGTAGCGGGGAGGCTCGATACATCGATGGCCATCAGTGCTAAAACATCTGCCCTGCGTGGACAGCACCAGCCGGCCACACACTGCCCGGGGACAATGACCCGGGCTCGGGTTTAGCTCTGCTTTTAGCCCAGTCTGTGCTGTAGCTGAAAAGCATCGCTGCTGTGATGCGATGAAGTCAGGCAGGTTAATTCGCCTTTTACTTGGATGAAGGGAAGCTCCAGCGATCGAAACACATCACTGAGTGGGGCCCTTTGTATTGGGTGTTTGTTCTGCCCTGAGCAAATATTTAACCTACATCTGTAAGAGAGCTAAAAAATTCCCCAAATGCCAGAAAAAATGTAACTCCTCCTACTCTCCCTTCGAGCAACCTGATAACCTGGTCTAGGAATGAGGGCAGGAGCACACCTGATACTTGAAACCTACTGTATGTTGGGATGCTCCCTGGAGAAAATTCACATCAGAAGCATCAGACAGCGTGAGAATGTGTCCCCAGAGCACAATTAATTATAAACCAGCTCATTATTCTAATTTTGCTCCTCCTTGAGGAGGTGAGGGGATTTCTCGGCATTGCTGAGGCATGGTTTGCCAAGTCGACATGAAATGCTCTGCAAAGCAGGAACGAGCCCCCTGCATTCCTAAATTCCTACATTGCTTTTTCACACAATGACAGGAGCTTTAATTAAGTCTGCTCCTGAGAAATTTAATACTCATTTTAAAGTTCCCAAGTTGCATTAATTCAACCCTGGGGCTCTGATCCTTGTGATAGGGTTGTGTGGAACTGGGTGGAGAGCAGGAGCTGGCCAGGGGTGTTTCAAGGATCGCTGCCAAAATCCAGCACAATGGGATGCTGCTTTGGCTGCTGGTGGTGTCTCTGCAGCTCAGCACCTTGGCCAAGCCCCTCGAGCCATTAGGCTGGGCTTGGGCAGCGCAGGGCAGCCCAGAGCCTGTGCACAGCCAAGAATCTGGTCAGGGCTGGGAGCTGCAGCATGCCTGGCTCAGCTCTGCCTGTGTCCCCCATGCAAACCTCCTCTAGATAAAGCAAATGGCAAAAGCAACACCTTTTTCAACCTGCTGCATTCAGGCAGACAAAACCCCTGCTGTGCTGGCAGCCAAGGCAGTGCCATGTGAGATGCAGCAGCTGTTGGGTGAGTGACCCTTCCACCCTTCCGAATTTCTTATCTCAGACTTCAGTGCACACCATCTAACCAAACCTCAGCCACCTTGTCCCTTTTACCTACCTTTTATCTTTGTCATATTTCTCAGCTGGCTTCAGATACAATTTGGGTTTGGCTTTAATGCCTGTGCCTTGCCTAAGCAAAACAGTGCTGGGCTCATCTTGTGCCTCTGTGGCTGCTGGGGAGTAGGGAGCTGCTCTGTGGGAGGACTGCAGCTCACCTCCTAAGTCATTAATGTTTCATGGCATTAATCAACACAGGCTGCTGCTTATAAAGCACTTCTTAGAAACAAGGCTAAGGATAAGCACGAGGTGTCCTTGCTGAGGCTAAACCCTCTCTGCTGGCTGGGAGATGCCCGTGCTGGTTGGAGCAGACCCAGAGAGGGGGCAGCTTGACACCAAGTGAATTCCATCCAGGCCATTTCATCCAGCAAATAAAAATTCTGGCTGTACTGGAAAAATGGCTGCGTGCCAGGAGGAGATCCTGGTTCTCCTGGTCTGGAAGGAGCCCACCAGCACTCCCGCAGCCAGTGCTTACAGGACATCCTTGGGATACTCTGCTTGGAACCTTGGGTGCTTTCTGCAATTCTTTTTAACTAAAAAAAATGTCTGAAGTAGATGGGCAATTAGGATATTTTAAGAATTTTACTACTTCTGGTACTCTTTTTGAAGCCAAGCTCCCACAATGCCACTGAGCCTGTTATCCTAGCTGGGTGACACTGGTGACATGGTGTGCAAAGGCAGGCTTCCCTCTGCACAGGCAGAAAGGAGGAGAGCCATCTCTTTAAGAAATAGATTCAATTCTCAGTAAACCATTTATTTTTAGTGCCCTCCAAAGTGTGCTTGTTTTTGGAGAAGAAATGAAGCAAACACAGTAATTCTGAATAATTTAGGGAATAGAGTTTTGGGGCTGTAGTAAACGGCTGTGCTATGCTGGGGTAGGGGCTGGAGGAATGCAGGGCTCTCTAATAACATCCAGCTGATTTAGGCATGGGCAGAGGTAAATCATCGAGAGCCTCTGCAGGGGAGAGGGAAATAGCCCTGTGGTCATAAAGCAAATGCACCCATGCAAAGGAAAACATTGTGATGAGGATGGGCTCAGCTGCATCCTGGCTGCATCGCGAGAGCTGCGCCCGACAAAGGGATGGATATGCAAATGAGGTGGGATAATCACCGATGGAATTACACAGCTTTCCTACTAACCAGCTTTGACTGCTCGATATCCAGCTGCCTGCAAAATCCCACTGAGAGTCCATCCTGGCTCGGGTACAGCACGCTGGCCTCTCAGGTCCTTGGCTCGCTCTGTGTCACCTTTCTGTGCCCTGGGAATGCTCAGCAGGCACAGCCCAGCTGCTCCACATCACAGGGCTGGTGTGTGCAGGATGCTGGACCAACTGCTCTGTAGATTTGGCACCAGGGGGATAGAAACATTATCCTCTCCTGGATCACTGACACCTCCTATGGATAATGGATATCCCACTGCTCACACCGCACTGCTCAGAGCAGCACAAATCCTTCACCACAGCCTGGGCCCAGCCCTGCCCTGGTGTCCATTTGCATCCAGGCATCCAGTCCCCATTTCCCTGGCACCATGGAGATGCTCCCACTGCCTCTGTTCACTGCTGGGTGATCTCTTCCCCACTTTTATCTACATTGAGCTGGAGCATTCCAGCCCACCCCATGCTATCACAGCTTCCCACTCACCAATGGAAAAGGCTGAGGTCTTTCTAGTTTAACTTACTGGAGCATATTTCATGGTGATTTAATTATTATGGACCTAACTGAGACCAGATTATCTTTTTTTTTTTTTTTTTTTTTTTTTAATTCTGAGGTGCAATTGAGATGGTGAAGAAAACAACACTCAGTTAAGAGTGAGTCACCAAAGAGATCCATGAATCTACCTGCCAAAATTTTACAAGAAAAATGGTGTTTTCTTATTAACACAAAAATAGATGCATAACTACCACGGAAGCTCATCCTGTTTCAAAACAAAAGCAAGATGTCTTGTTCCTGTGTTGGTGCTTCAAAGATTCTTTCTCAGCAGACTATAGAATTACAAACTGCAAACACAGTGCCAGGATCTGTCCTCAAAGCAGGTTTTACACACAGTAAGGATCTTCTGCTTCCTGGCTGAGCCAGGGGAAACTGGGGAAGACAAGCAAAGAAAACATTGAATTCCAGCCTCCTGCTAAGGTTTAGGGAAAAAGGAGCAGCACAGCACTGTGCAAGACTATTTTAGAACAGAAAAGTTTTACATCTACGCCCAATGAATATTAAACAGCCACACGCTCCAGCTCTGCTGCCTGCGCCTGGCGCCGCGTGAGCAGATTTAATTTCTCTTTATGGAGAGGAGCAGACCCACACCCAGATTTTCATGCATGTGCCTTAGAGGTGAATGGGATGTGAAGGGTGAACCCGAGTCTTCTCTGACAGGAGATCCCTTCAGCAATCACTCACAACTGGAAAAACAAGGAGACATTAAGGAAAAGCTAGCAGCAGGTTTATGCAGACTGACATGGAATAACTGCCAGCTTGCTGGGAACTTCATGTAAACCTTCCTGGGTTTTCACATCTATTTGCAGATCCAAGAGAGGTGTCAGGTGAAACAATAAGGATGAGATGGAGAAGGAAATGGTACATAAGGTAGGAGCAAGGCATGACCGGGGCACTCAGTATCCCACCTGAGGTGGGACCAGGGCTCTCTGGGGCTCAAGGCATATCTTCACCTTCAGCCCACCAGACAAAATGTGCAGCTGAATTAGCCCCCTAGGAAGCAACAGCAAAATAAACACAGAGCCTGTGTGCAAACGTCCAGGGATGTTTCATGAAAACAATTCCAATCCAAAGGCATTGTGCTGGTTTTCATCCTCAGCCTTTGATTCTGACACAGATTATGCCCTGCTTGCCCCCAGCCCCAGCCACTGCTCTCACCTGTGGAACCATCCAGGCCAGCCCGGGTCCTGGGCACTTTTTCTGGAAGCATCCTCCTGCACAGGTGAGTCTCCTCATGGTGCCCATGGGTCTGCAGAAGCAGCCCTCAAGGCTGCTGCGCTCACACTTCTTGCCATGGGCAGGGATGCTCTCCACAGCCTGCATCCTGCTCCTCCTGCTGCTCCCCCAGCTCCAGCCCTGCACCGACAGTCCTGCCAGCCCCCACAGAGTGTGCATGGCTTAACACAGCCTGGGAAGGGGTGCTGAGCTCTGGATGTGGTCCGTGGCCCTCTCAGACACCAGGAGTGAGCTGGGCTGGCTGATGCTGGCAGCAGCTCCCTGGGGTGGGATCCTTCACCGTGCTTTTCCACACGTGGTGCCACAGGGCTGGCACACCAGCATTGAAAAATCGTTGACTTTTCATCAAGGGCTTTGTTGACTCTGTCCCAGCCTCAGGGGTCCCTGGGTGAAGCCTCTCTGCAGTTCTCCTCTTCCCTTATTATGGACCAGGAAATGCTGTTGTGAAGTTGGATCCCAACAGCGCCTGGTCCCAGAAGGGTCTCAGTGCTGGTGCAGAGACAGGCTGGGACTCCCCAGGGATGCTCCCCTCACTCCAGCCTCCCTAGCAAGCCAAGGCAGAGGATGGCTTCCTGCATCCAGTGTTGCCTTTACCACTGAGTTTCTCAGCCCATCCCTTGTGGCTCTATCCCATCCGTGGCCAGAGATGGAGATTGTGCTGTCCCCTCCGCTCCCATCTGCCAGTGCATTAAGAAAATGAGAGCTGATTAAAGTCCATCCCCTCCTGAGCACCATTGGTCCCCAGCAAATTGCTGATTTAGGGGCAGTGGCAGACATGTGGACTTCCCTCTGTCTGCAGACATCCAGTTTTAGATGGGTTTGGGGTTGCCTGGCTCTGAGCATTTCCTATGGTCACAAGAAGTGCTTTAACTGCAGAAAAAGACTGTGTTAATTTGATTTTCTTTTTTATATTGCCTGTTAAAAGGTTGCTTCAGGCGGTGCCTCTCCTTGCAGCCCTGCTCCTCCATTGCACACTATGCAAGGATGCCAAGATGTGATGGGAAGGAACTTCTGTGTGCCCACAGCACCCCATTAACCCACAGCAACTGCAAGGCCCCTGTAGCACCAAAAAGTCGCCTGTTTCTCAAGGCAGACCAGCTGGAAAGCTCAATTTCCTTCCCATTAATCTCCACCTGCCAGCACTTTCTAGAAGGCAGTTAAGAATATTGAAACTGGGGAGATTTGCAAAATAAACAGCGATCAAACGCAAAGCCCTGGGTTCCTGCTCGGAGGGTGTCTGCCAAGACACACAGATCGTATCAGGCTAATTTACAAAAGGAAAACCGCCCTAATTAGTGTTCAGGAAAGCACTTTAATGAGAAGAGCATTAGTGCAAAAAGCAAGAGTGCCAAGAGGTCAAGCTGTTCCTAATGCCAGAAAAACAGGAAATGGGGCATAGCTGATCTCTGCCCACCCAAGCCGCAGCACTATTTTCTCATTTCTTTAGTAATATCTCAGGCTATTAGTGAGGAATTTAGAAAAGCCAGAGGGTAATGCGGGGTGGCAGGGCAGAGCCTCCTTCGGCCGCAAGATCTGATCACGGCGATGGCGGGTGTGGGTCGGGCTCCTTTTTGGGGCAAAGGGCAGGTTTTTGGGGTTTCATGCTGAGAGGGGAAGAAGCCCTGTCAATGCCACAGGCGGCTGTGACGGTGGCCAGTAACCATGGCAGCGGAGGGATTCGCACGTGATATCGGTATTTCTGCAGCACAAAAGAGCCTCTTATCTGCAGCGAGTAACTGGGCTGGCTGGTCTTCATTCCTCTGGTTATTGCTAAGGCAGAGCACCACGGGGCAGCTCATGTGATGCTCACCAAATTCGGACCATCCACGTGATGCTCACGCTGGGACACATCCACATCATCCACGGGGAGAGACGAGGGAGGCTCCAGGATGCCCTGGATGCTCCCCCAGCCCCCAGCAGCAGTCCCAGTTTGGGGGGCAGAGCCTGCCCTCCCCGCCAATTCTGGCAGATAAAGCTGGGGAGGGAGCGGGGATCGTCCTGCTGAGCTCGGGTTTGCAAAAATGAGCATCTGCAAACCCTGTGAAGCAATTTGGGCCGTGCTGGCTGTCCCCAGGATGTCACAGCCCAGAGCTGGCAGGGGTGTTCTCTGCCATCCCCACAGCCTGATTTATCTCACTTCTCCAGTTGTTTACATTCCTTCTCAGATTTCTTCCAGTTTATCCAAGAAAGAAGCTTTGAGATTTTAACTGTTAGACTTCCAGCTCTTCTCATGCATCAAGTGACTTCTAAAAGCAGGGAAAACTGCATGAAATAACATAGGTTTCTAGGCTTCAATTCTCCAAACCCAGCTCACTGATACTGCCCTTAAACATTCACCCTAGGGCATGAACCAAAGTGGGCAAGTTTCATCCCAAAACCAGAACAGGTAAACGAGGAAAGAATGAGAAAGGAAAAGGTCATTGAGCCTGAGCTCAGCCTAAGCTGCTGCTAACGAGGGCTGTCATGGGCATCTATAGGTTTGTGAACCCCTGTGTGGCCCCTTCCCAAAAGGTGGTCCGGCATTTTTTCAGGGTGTTAACTCCAGTGGGATCGTTACTGCACTTAAAAGGAGCTGTGTGCTCATAGCAGAGAAATTAGACTTGTATTAGCTCAATATTAGGGAAGGTAAAAGAGATTCTGGCAGATTTATAAGCAAGTGTCGCTCAAAGCAGAGTTACACAAAGGAAAAATATATATAGACAGAAAAATTGGGTTACAGACTGTTCCCAGAACTAGGAGAGTGTCCTGCTGGTTAAGGTCTGCAGGTTTCAAGGTTGAAGTGCTTAGTTTTATTTCAAGCTTTCTAATTAAACATCATTTAACTGGGCTTTCTATTTATCCTACAATTTCTTTCTGGACCTGAGTCTAATCCCCAAACCTGCTTATTTGCTTTTACTTTCGTTACAACCTTATCAGTGATTAACCTGCAATTGCACTTAATCTTTTTAAAAGATTTTCCTGGCTATAAATACAGAGAAGCTACCTGCCCTGTTTCTGTCCAGGAGAAAATAACTTCCTCCACTGTCAGATATCTGGGGTGTATTATATTATTCCTTCTGTCAGCTGATTTTTCTAATGGGAGACATTTGTCTCCTCTAACTTCCTACAGAACATTGAATCAATATCAGTGCTCTGAAAGACACAGGCCACAAGGAATATGAATACACACCCAGTACAAAAAAAAATAATTACATATATAAAAATATAAAAAGTATATATAAAGGCTCCAGTAAAGATGCTACTGGTGACAGTGAGGCAAAACCTACCACATTCCTACAGCTCCAAAGACAAGCTCTTCTTCCTCCAACACTTTTCTATTCCAGTTATTTCACTAAAAAGCAGCAACAGCTAAAATATCACTGCAAGAAGACCTGGTTTCTATGGCAATAAGCAGCTGCCCATCAAGATTCCCCAAGTACTGCATTAATATTACGAGAGGATCTCATATCAGATCGACCCAAGACTTAAGGACATCAAGAGGAATGAGCAAAAGCTGATAAGAAATGCAGTAAAGGTACATGGGGGGTTACCAAATCCATTAGGAATGTTCCAAGGGCAGTGGAAGGAACACCAAGTGATGAGTGCCCTCTGCAAGATATTTATTGGAACTAATACAAAGGAAGCCTATTGCAAATACAGCAAAAAGAAAAAAAGAATGGAATTTAAAAGTTCAACAGAAGAAAGCCTCCATAGCAACCCTCATCCCCCAAAAAAAGAGGCACTAAAGTCTCTGTCCTCTGCCATCTCTAAATAGTCCTGCAGAGCAAACAGACCTGAGCTCAACTCCCCAGCCCAGCCTGCAAGTCTAGCCCTACCTTGACCTTAATTATTACCTGGAGAATAATCTCTCCAAAGAACTAAAGCCATAAACAGATCACAGAGAAGGATAATTTCAGATCTCCCTATGGTTCCAGAATTACAAGTTGTATATCCATCACCATCTCATGCTGTGTGTTGAAAACTAAGATCTTCAAGCAATCTTTGCTATTTAAGAAAGTTTTTTCCCCCTCCTATTGGTGGTTAAAGGCAAATTGCAATTCTACTACCAGTATCATGTGACCTCTGAGCCTCTCATATATTTTTTGGGAAATCTGAACTGCATGTGAGGATTTTCTGGCTCTGTCAGTGCATGAGTGAGCAAGAAGTTGAAATACAGCTGGAACATTGAAATAAATCCATAGCAAGTGAATGGTAATCTACATGATGTTTATTGCAGATACAGTAAATTATGAGAGCAATTACAGCTCACTGTTTATTTAAATGCTCTTTCTAAAGAATATTAAATCATAGCAGTAAATCAGAGCCCCAGTTTGATTTTTACATGTTTCCTGGTTTGATTATATAAATATTCAAAGAGTGCAAAAAAAATCCAACTTTGCACTCCCCACCAAGGCCTTCCACCTGTCAGGAAACCACTTGTAAATTACTGAGGATGAGAAATATTCAGGGAGGTTTGGGTGAGTACAGACTCTCTCCTGCAATTGTGATGGCTTCAGACCCTCCTGCAGTATAGTAGAGCTAATTAAATTTGTTTATAAAGAAAGCAAAACATTGTTAACTAATGCTAACCTCTATTCTGGATTTTTTTTTTTTCTCACAGATACCCATACATTTTGCAATACAGGGGGGGAAAAGCAACAAAAGAAGATCCCAAAGGAGGTGAAGGTCAGCCCTGGGCTGCTGATGGGAAGAGGGATCCCCCAAGGGGTGACACCAGCGCTGCCACCCTTCACCAAGAGCCTGGCTGTGTCACAGCCAGACCTGTGGAACCTGCAGCACTGCTCACAGCATTTGCTGAACACCTGAGGAGTCCCTTGGCCATGGTGACAGGGCTGCTCCCTGCAGCACAACCTGCTCCAAGTTTCCCTCCAGAGGATGGAAGGTGGCTCCTCTGGATGGAGAGGTGCATGGACAGCCAAAAGTTTGGGGAGGATCTGCTAAACCTCATCCAGCACCGCCCCTTGCACTGCTTCTCATCATCTCTCAGCTCAGCAGCAGCTCTGCTTGGTGCTGGCTTTGAGGAAGGTGAGGAAGAAGCTGGTGGTGCTGGCAGGAGATGGGACACCTGAGCCATCAGCTGAGTGCTGGCTGCTGAGCTGAAGTTTGCCTTCCCCTCCAGCACCGGTCCCAGCACGGCTGGGACAGTGACTGCCTGACTTCAGCGAGGAACAGCACCAGAGTGGCTTCTCTCTCCATGGGAAATGTGGCCAAGAGCCAGCCTGAAGTGTCTGAAGGGCTGGAAATTGCCTGCTGGAAATGTGGATGTCACTGAGGTCCAGCAATGAGTGCAGGGGAGCACCTGCATGTTCGTGCACACTTGTTGGTACTTTACAGGCTCTGAGCTGACAAACACTGTGTGGGAGAGGAGAGCACTTATTACACTTCTCTTTTCCCTTCCAGCTAGGAACCAACTCAGCTTCTCCCTTCCTGCTCTCTGTTTATCCCTGCCAGCAGTGGCAGCACAGAAAAATCCCAAGGCTGGAAAAGAACTCCAGAAACTTCTCATCCCAGACTGTGCTTCTCTATCCTTGAAAGTTGCTCATCAAATCTCTCCATAAGAACCCCCATAATGGAGAGTCCACCACCTTCCCAGGGTGGACAGCTGGCCACAATTCTTCACAGTGGCAAAGCCAAGGTGGTCTTGGCACCATGCAGGGACCTTCAAAGCATCTTGCAGTCTGTGCACTTGGGGACAGAGCTTGGCATTCTCCTGACAGCTTGATTTGCTCCATGCTTGGCCTGTGAGCACAGTCCACATCCTTTTTGGATGAATCACTCCCCACTGCTGCTGTCAACCTTGAGCCCAACAGAGAAACCTTGTTTTTTTTCCCTTGGTTGTTTCTAGCCAAGCAGTGACTCAGCTGTCAGAGGTGAATAACTCTCCATGCTTTGTCTGAACACTCATTAACCATCCAGAGCCATAAAAAGCAATTTTTCCATAGCTCTTCCTCCACAAGGCTGGATTTCAAAGCAAGAGGGCTGACCTGAGATTTAGTGGGAAATTAATAAAGGTGCTCAAATAGAACTGCAGAGCATAGAAACCTTATATAGTTCTGGGTCAAATGGCAGAGGGTTTTATCAGCAGTGATTGAGGGTCTGGGCAGAAAAGAGCAGATCCTACCCACAGCACATAGCAAAACCTAAAGCCACTGCATGGAAATCATTAACAACAAAAATCTGCTAGCACAGACATTTGCCTGACTCCTACGCCTGCCCTGGGACCTGCTGCTGTTTCATTTCTCTTCTTTTTCATCTTTCTCTGAAATCTCAGCAGCAAGGATTTCCTCATCTTCTTTTGCTGTGGGGATCACACGAATGGTGACAGAATGATCAGGAGATTCTGAGGATATTTCTTCTCCCAGGCGGGTTTGTGCTTTGCGGGATGTGACAGGTGATCTCTGGTGCACTGGTGATTTTGGTGGGGTTGGGCTGACACTGGAACCCTGCAATAAAAAGTGAAAAAGAGGCAAAAGCAACCTTAGCAGATCCTTGCCCACTACCCCTGACATGGCAAATCTGGACAGGTGTTCTGTGGTTTCCCCCCAGGATCTCTGCATTGGAATGTCAGCGTGATGCCAGAGATGCTCCCTGCAAGAGAGGCTGCTGGATTATACCCTGCATGTCTTGAGAAACACAGCGAGAGGAGCACATCAGAGCTTTCTCACATCTGCACTAACTCTTGTTTTATTCCTGAAGCTTCTGGAGGGGCTGATCTTGGCCAAACATGGCACCAGTGTTATTGTGAGGGAGCAGCCCCACACTGTCCTTCAGAGAGGAGCCTTAGAAGCCTGTTCCATGGATGTGCCATGGAGAGGGATGTTAGCAGGGTCCTGCTCACCCATTACTGGGATTAGTTCCCAGTACATGCACCCTTCAGCAAATGGACTTGTTTTCACTCATTCTGAGCCCTCAGTGCCACTGTTCACTGCTGCTGTTAACTGGTTATGGATTAAGGTTAAATACCACACTGTCTGAAGCCTCTCTGCCTCTGAAGGACTGCAGAAATGCAGCTATGCTTGGCATTAACCTGGTGTTTACCCAGCCTCAAGGCCACTGCACTCCCTATCAGCTCCTCTTTCCCCTCCCTCTGCACATCCAGATGTGATAAGTGTGCTTGGCTCCATGCTGAGAATAGCAACAGCAACGTCTGCACGGAGACAAAATTTCCCTTACAAGTTTAGTTGAGACTGTTGGAAGAAAAAAAAAGGGAAAAAAAGGGGGGAAAAAAGGGCCGAGCCATTTTCCTTTTCAGCTGCTCATGACAAAAAGCAAAGGGGTTCATGAAGAGGTGGCAGGATGGCATTGCCTGCTGTGGGGATCTCTGCCCAACCAGCTGGGGAAGGCTTTGAAACATCAGCTGGGCTGTGGGTGCTGGGTACATTAATTATGAGGGGCTCTATCTCTGCAGAATAGAAGAGACATTCATTCATCTGTGGCTATAGCCTAGCTAGGAATTAGACTCAGGCTGTCAGGCAAAAATATGATGTATTTCCCTTTTGTATAGCAACACAAACCCCTGTGGGACAATGGCATTCTCCCAAAGGCCTGTGCAAGATGTTGGCTCACCCCTCCCTATCTGCCCAGGCTTTGACAGACCCCAACATCCTGAGCACCCAACAAACATCCTGAGCATCCTCAGTCCTTTGAGGCACCTGAACCACTCCATTGCTGGTGGGGAGAGCACACTTGGCACCTAAGAAAGCCAAGCCAAGCTGGCACATTCCCCGTGCTGACCTGTGCCTCCTGCATGGCTCTCAGCTCCTTCAGCCTCCAGCGGAGCCGCCCCAGGGCCCCCTTGCCCCCCATCCTGCCCGTGGCAGCCAGGGCAGCCTTGAACAGCTTTGGGGTGTCAGCTTTTGGGGGGATGATCAGTGCGTCTCCAGGGCCTCCTTTCTCATCTTTGGGTTTGTTGTTGCTTTTCAGCATTTTCCTACAGAAAGGGAGAGGTGGTGTCAGTCCGGGAACATGTTCTATCAGCTGAATTTTATAATGCAGGGAAACCAAGCGTTAAAAGGACAGGGATCTTCGTGTGTCCTAGGGAGGAGAATAACGAATCTAAGCAATGCTAAAAACTAAAACAGATTGTCACCGATTTTTAAAGAAAGCACTTTGGCCATGCTCGTTCCCCACCTCCACCCCCTTTGAGAGGTGAATTTTCGCAGCCGGAGCCTCCGCAGCCAGCGGGGACCGGGTGCCCTCTGCCGAGGGACAGCAGCTCCAGCCGGGAACGGGAGAGCAGCACCTGCAGAGGAGCTTTCCCAGGGCTTCATACAGAGACAAACCCCCCCCGAGCTTGCCAAGGGGGATTTTTAAATCCCCCCAGGTTAGAAAGCAGCAGCCCAGCACGCACTTGGCTTTCTTCCGCAGCAGCTTCTGAGACTCCGGGTAATGCACCAAGATCTCGTTCAAGTCCTTCTTCTCCAAAATAAAAAGGTTGGCGAAGCCGTGTGCCACCACGTTTGCTGTCCGGCGATTTCCCCCCCCTGCTGCCAGCAAGCTGGGAGAGACAATGCAAGACATCAACACCTCTGCTCACAGCTCAGAGCGTCACATCTGCTTTGCACATCTCCTTTACACATCTCCACCTCTCTCTTTCAGGGGACTCAGAGCTTAATTTTCACTCCTGGTGGAATTTATCATGACAATTTTCAAAGAATGATAAAGGGAAACCTTGCATGGAGTACTATATAAAAAACTACTTGTGAGTTTGAAGGGTTAAGTACTGTGTTTTATACCAGTCTAGTGTCTGCTGGGCTGTGGGGAGGCAGCAGCATTGCTGTGTTGCCAGCTGGTACAGGGCTTTTCATTCCCATTAAAGGGGTGGATTAATCACTGGGAGACTGTATTTGTGAAACACCTTTTCTGATCAATTTTCCCACTCCTCCATCCATATTCCTCTGTTTACCATCACCAGCTCCCCAGGCAAAAGACAACACAATGACAAAAACAGCAGGAAAGCTGTAATTTTCTCAGCTGCTGCCCAGTGTTCATGGCTCTCAGTCACAAAGATTAATTGGGGTGCTGCTGATCCTTGCACTTCCCACCCTCCTCACCCAAAGCCCACAAGCTGCATTTCCACAGCTCCCTGAAAAAGCTTCACTCACCTGATTTCCCCAAAGACAGATCCAGCTTTCAGAGTCACCAGCACGGATTTGCCATCGGGTCCCCCCAGCACCTGCACCTGTCCTGCCTGGATGATGTACATCTCACGGCCTATTTCTCCCTGCAGGGAACAGGGGAGCTGGCTGGGATGCCCAAAACCAGGGAAACCTCATGGATGCCCTAAGCAGCATCTTGCTGTAAATCCCCATGACCATACTGCCCTCTTCAAGCTCCCAAAATGTCTTGATGGTGCTCATTCCTGAGCATTCTCATAAAGACTCCAACAAGCTTTCCCCTGCTCTCCTACTCTTCAGAGCTGCAGCAGAAGAGGTCAGTTTTGTACAAGACCAGCTGCAGCTGAGGATGTTTTTGCCCAAATTCCCTCCCTGTGAGGTAGCTCACCAGGATGATGGGCCAGGCCTGCCTTTCCCATGTGCCCTGCACAGCCTGGCTGTGACTCCCCAGCATCTCATTTTACCTTCTTGCACACGTAGTCGTTGGGCAGGTAGACCACTGATTTGAGCCGCTTCAGCATGTCAAAGATCATCTGTCTGTCACAGCCCTGAGCCCAAACAGAGCCAAAAGATGCCAGCATTAGTCTGTGCAGGCGTGGCAGGCTGTGCCAGCCAGGGCCTGTGCTGCAGGGGTACCTGGAAAAGGGCCACTTTGCTCACGATGTTGTAGTTCACGTCGATGGCGATGTCCAGCCTCATCTTGTCTGGCAGCTGCACCAGCAGCTCTGACTCATCTGTGAGACAAAGCAGAAAAGTGGCTGCTTCCAACACTTGATCCGAGAGTGTGTCCTTCATGTGGCAGTGGGGAAGCAGCCCACGTTCTGGTGGCAGAGGGCAGGAGCCAGCTCGCACAGAAGGGTCTCCTCCAGCCCCTGCCCACCCAGCAACCTGCAGGTCTAAATCCGAAGTGTGATGGAAAGTCACCCTCTGCATTATCCTTGCCCTGATGGCTCTCATAAACAGACCACCAAGCCCAAGCCAGCATTTTTCTTGTCCAGAAGGGTGGGCACAGAGGTTCTGGTCCTGCCTGATGACTTACTGGCAGGGTGAGCTGGTGACTTTGCTGCTGGACACTCTGGCCAGTGACTGACAGTCACTGTCCTCTCTCCAGGGCACATGGGATGCTGGACTCAGTGAGTGATGCCAAGTCACCAAAGTGCTGTGACCCAGTGGCAGTCTGTAACCTCTACAGTGGGCAAACAAGCCCCTATACTGAAGAGTAAAATAAGCCACCCTCCAGCCCCAAACTTAATGCTATTTGACAGTAACATTTCAGCTCTGCAGAGCAACCACAGTAAAACAGAAGATTCAAGCATTCATCCTTGGAGTGGCTGGATCTCACCTAGCATGCCCTGAGAGTGCCACGTGTACTCATACCACGTCTTCACCCGGTTCTGAACAGTTCTGGGGATCTTGTAGAAGTTCATGTATTTAATGGTGCTGTCCATGCAGCTCCGGTAGTAAGTTTGCCCTGCAGTAGCAGCACCAACCACATCTCTCATCTAAATGGAAGAGGTGGAGAACATTAAGTTGCTGTCACTTATTCATCAGCAGGTTAAGCATGTAAGCCAAGCCTTAACAGCATTTGCCAAATCCTTTTTTGTCTTGCACCAATGCTGAGCAGGTCTTCCCATGGGGAAAACAAACCCAGAGAATAAAACCTGTGGATCAAACCCACCAAAACCACCCCCACCTGAGGCTGTAAATCCCCCCTGACTCCAACTCACCTGCCCTATCATGACAGAGAAAGCAAAGACTCCTGTGAAGTAATTCAGCAGCTGGAAGACGATCTCAAACAGGGTCTTGGGGTCTGGCAGGCCCCCAATGGTGATGAGGGTTTTCACTGCCCAGTAGTAACAGCGGATGTAGCTGAGAGGAGAAGATGAGAACAGAAGAGGAGGCAGCTCTGAAGACATTTCTGTTTCACCTCTCAGCACCAAGCTCATGGCCTCTGGCCATGTCAAGCCAGAGCCTGCTGAGAATAATTACGGATGACAAAGGGAAAAACTGAAGGGCCTCAGACATCCCATCACACCCAGCACACTGCAGGTGCTTCTGGAGATGCTACAGGAGCAGGGGAACCAATGGTCCCTCCAGGAACCTCCACTTGGGAGGCTCAGCTGCTCTGGTTACTCCTGTTTTCTGCTCCTTACAGCTCTGCCATAAACCAGCAACATTTTCACTTTTAGATATCATATGTGACATATGATTTAGATAATCACTTTTAGAGAATATATTTTCAGCAACATTTACACTTTTAGAAATCATCAGGGGAAAAACATGTTTGTGAGCAAATTGTTGGCATAGGATTTAGGAGAAGCCAAGTGAATTCCTGATTCTCTGGTCTTGGGCATTCCCTTGGGTGTTTTGTTTCCACCTGAAGATGGACACAGATTTGTATATCATACAAAATAACTCTCTAGCAGCAACATTAACACAGGTATGGGCATTCAGCTTGTGAGCCAAAGACTCTGCCTGTAGCATCAATCACTGACAGCACAGGAGACATTTAACAGGTATTGCCATGCTGAGGGGAAGGGCTGCCCCCATCTCACACCCCAGCTGGTCTGAGGGGCCTGACACAGGGCACAAAGACACAGTGTCACTCCTCCATCCCAACCTGGCAACAGTCAACACAGATAGAAACAGGATTCATTCCTTGATCCTGGTTGGCCAGGGAGCATTCCTTTGCTCCCCAGCACCAGGATCCCACTTTTCAGCCACTTCAACCTGCCACTGCTTTCCACCTCTGCCCAGCTGCAGCCTCCTCTTGCAGCACTGTGTATTACTGCACATCCCATCCCTCCCATCCTTGTCATTCTCCCTGGCTCCACATCTTCTCCTGGCACTCCCAACCCTTTGCTTCAGGGGTTTTTATGAATCCAGCTGCACCCCAACCCCTCCCTTATTGCTCCAGCTCCTCACAGCAGGCTGTGCTATGGGAGACCCCAGCCCTGGCTGGTACCTGTTTCCTTCCCCATCATAGACCCAGGTGGTGGAGCCCAGCCCTTCGTAGGCTGAGGCCCAGTAGTAGAGGCAGGAGTTCACATGCAGACTGTACAGTAAGTAGGCAGTGGTGCGAATCACTCTGCAGAAAAACCCAGGAGAGAGCAGGGAGGAGATGATGTCTGCTGGACAAAGGAGTCAGGTTCCCCCATGGTATCAGTGTTATTAGTATGAGCCTTGAAGTGTGACCATACAGATCCTGCCAATGCAGGAATCACAAAGCATCCCAACCCTGCTGCTCTGCAGCTTCAGAAGTGCCAGAAAAAGCACTTTATCTGCTGATGGCTCTCCTTCTCTGCCAGCACCCCTATCCCTGTGGCTTGGAGAGAGGTGATCCTGCCCATGCAGGCTTTGGGACCCTGATGTCCCATCACATCAGCCAAAGTCCATGTCAGCCAGCCCAGGCACAGCAGGGAAATAAATCAGGGACCCAGAACAAGTGCAGAATGTTTCCCCAGTGGCAAACAGCAATTCCATGCTCCCTCCTTCCCCCATGCCCCTCACCTGTAGATGTATGCCTTGGTCAGGATGGCCTCCAGACGGTTGTTGAACTCGAAGAAGGCCATGTACTGGGAGGAGAAGGAGAGCTGCATGTTCCAGGTTCCCTGCTGGCACAGTCACCTCCCCATAAAACCCCTCTGCCCCTCATTTCCCTCCTGCAGCCCCTCTGCAGCATGGACTGCCACAGACAGATTTGTCTCCATCAATAGGTGCCCTTCTAATCAAACGTGAGTAGTTTAGGATTGAAATTAAGTGTTTGACCAACAGCCCTGCAAAGCCTTTGGGACAAAACTTCCGTCCATTTTTTAATCCTCCTGTCATCATTGATGAGTCTGACAAGCCATAGCTCACCCCAGCCACCACAGGGCTCCTCCACATCCACTGCAGCTGCTGTTCTGCCTGATTTTGTAAGCTCTGACTCACCTTCAGGCAGCGAGGGAAGCGCAGGAGGGGGTTGACCCCCACTTTGAAGTAGAAGAAATCCAGGGGCAGCAGGCACAGCATATCCATCTGAAATCCACACAGGGAGAAACCTCTGTGGGGACCTGCAGGAGCACTGGGGTGGGGCTGCAACCCACAGGGCAGGTTAAAGATTTCAAATGAACAAAGAAAATTTTGACAAACCTTGAAGCGTTGTGATCGCAGGTAGTTCTCTTTCATGGCCTTTTTGTCAGTCTGGTGGGGAGCAGGAAGGAGAGAGAGAGGAATATTGATTATTGCTTAGAGAAAGGAAAGTAAGGCCAACATGCTCATGCCTGGCTTTCCTCCTCTGCACCACAACAGGGAAGATGCTCCCTTTGCGCCTGGAAAGGGAGAAGAGCAAGCAGAGAAGTCCTGGCTGTATGCCATCCTCCCATTCTACCTTGGGACATCCTGTGTTGATTTTGCATCTCAGGAAAAGCATATTACAGTGCCAGCACCACAGAAATCAGCATTTGCAGGGGAAACTGTCTGTCTGAGCATCTGCATGGCCATGGGAAGGCTGTACCCTCAAGGTGTGATTTTTCACAATTTGTTTAATTGAATATGGAAATGAAATCAAAGGCTTCCCTTATCTCAGGCATGTGATCTGTGTGTTCAGATTGCAATTGCTAATGCATCCTGCCTGGCGTGCTCCTGAAAAACAACCCCAGAGTTTGTTACACCCATGGCCAAGGTTGGCACCACACAGCTGTGCCAGGGCCAGTCAATGAGCACCTCACCACGGGCAGAGCCACCCCATGGAGCAGCACCCTGCAGGCATCCCTACCCAGGAACAGGGACCACAGACCACACCCTTTCTGGACAGGATGGAATTGATTTTTATATGAAAAAATGGTGTGCTTGGCAGACAAAAAGACTGCCAGCTTATCCAGTCCGTGTCAGGAGAGATGCTCGTGGTCTCTGAGAGTGGACAGAGCCCTGATGGCCATGGTGAGAGAGCTTGGAGAGCTCAGAGGCCATCAGCACCCTCAGGGTCCCCAGCTGTCCTCAGTGGGGGATGCAGTGCCCTGCCACTCACGATGATGTCTCCCCCCTGCACGAACTGCAGCCGGGTCTGGAAGATGAGGATGTCCAGCAGGTAAATGAGGTCACAGAGGTAGTCCACCAGCAGCCAGTAGTGGATGTTTGCTGGAGTCTGGTAGGGGAAAGCCCAGCGGACAGGGATCAGCCAGCAGTTCCAGTTCCAGGCCATGACAACGAAGAACAGCCACAGCACGTACATCAGATCTGCACACAGGGAGCAGCACCACCATCAGCTGGGCACACATCCCTCCTCTGTGTCAGTCCCCTACACAGAGGGGTTTCCATCCCCAACCTGCCCTCAGCACAACAGCAAAACCTGCAGGAAGTCTCTTGGTGACAGCGTTTAATTGCAGCTGGGCTCTAGCACAGAGTGAACACCCCTGGTCACAGAACACACCACGCTTTATCAGAAAGCTTCTTCTAACTTTGCTCATTCAGCTGTATTTGCTTTTGCTCTGCTCCCACAACTCCAGCTTCCCTGTTTTTCCTTTTCCCCTCCAGTCATGCTGAACTGGTGGCTGGCTGCCTGAGCCCAGAGGCTTCCAAAGGACTGAGGAATATGAAAGACTAAGGGAAGAGCTGGGCTTCTGTGAGATGGCCACAAGGCAGTGGAATCTTCTTTTGTGATTTTAATTTTTTGGGAAAGTATCCACACCTCAGGGAAAGCAAAAAGGCAGTCATGCCCCTGACACCCATAGCTGGAAGTATTTAGGAAAGCCTGTGCCTTGCAGAGAAATTTAAAATTCTTTAGTGAAAACTAAATTGCTTCTTGCTCAGTTCTCCTCCCCTCCTCACTCTCTCTCCCCCAGTCCCACCAGCTTGCCCCCAGCCCAGGCTCGAGGCCGTGCTCCATCACTCACTGGTGAGGGGGTCGATGCTGCTGGGGAACTTGTAGCTTTTCAGGCGGTCCAGCCAGGGCTGGTGCTTGAATGTGCAGCACAGCATCTCACAGTAATGGTCATCCTTTGAAGGTTTGTCCCCCTCCAGCTCCCCTCCTGGGGCAGGCAGCGGTGCTGCTGCAGGTGCTGGCTTAGTGGGAGCTGGGAGAGGCCACACAGTTATTTCAAAGGGCAGAAAAATCTTCTTACTGCATTTTTTAAAGGTCTTTAAACTGTTAATAAAGCAGCTGCCTCCCAGAAAACACAGCATGGATGGGGACCAGGGAAACACTCCCAGCCCCAGCTGAACTCACATGCCACAGGGCTCTCATCATCTGAGGTGACATCAGAGTCAATCAGCTTCTCCTTCACCTTCTCAGTCCTCTCCTTGAAGAGCCTCACCAGCTCCTGCAGCCGGCTGCTGATGACGGCGCTGCTCAGGCTGGTGGCTGAGCCCATGCGCTCGGTCAGGCTGTGGGGACACCAGCAGGCATTTCAGGAAGGGAAGAAAGCCCCAAGGCAGGTCCACGGGATCATAGGAACCTGGAATGGTTTGGGTTAGAAGGGACCTTAAAGCTCATCTCATTCCAACCTCTCTGCCAGAGCAGGGACACTTCCAGTAGACCAGCTTGCTCCAAGCCCCATCCAACCTGGCCTTGAGCCATGACCCAGTCATGACCCATTCTTCAACCCACAGCATCTGAATTAGGATTTACCTGTGTTTATTTGGGTATTGTGTAGTGAGAAGAACACAAAATGGCATGGCTGCCTCTCCCTTTGGTCACTTCTGGGATCTTTGCTATTTCCAGCCAAGCCCCACGATGTGAACTCTGGCTGATCCAGACCCCCTGAGTCCATTACACACCTTTCCTTCTGCTCCTCATCCCAGCCCAGCACTCTGCTGGGGGACTGGCTCACCAGCCCCATGTCCAGCCCATCCTCTGGGAGCAGTCTCTTCCTCCTGCAGACATAAACACAGCAACCAAGGATCAGCTCAGCTCCTCTCCCTCCTCCCCATCCTCCTCCTCCTCCTCCCAGCTGTGACCTGTTTTCTGTTCCCCCTTCTCCTACTAGTGTCAGTTTCCCCTAATTTTTGACATTGCCTGGAGTAGATGGGAGTGAACCCCCCTGCTCTTTTCCTGCTAAAGCTCTGTTTTCCCTGACCACCAGCAAGCCCTTGGCTCCGTGGACATGCAGCTACCTGGCCCATTTTGCAACTCAATTTAGGTATCTGACAAAATGCACAGAGGGCAGGCATCATCCTGTGCTTGCCCCCAGTGCCACAGCTTCACATCACTGCACTTCAAGGGGCAGGCAAAGAAAGTGCAATGCCAGCAATACCTAAAAGTTGTATCCTAACACAGCTGTGGGCTCCCTGTGGCACAGATGGGTTTCTCAGATGAATTCTTTACATGTGGACAATAAAGGTGTCAGAAGGAAAGCTGAATATGAAGATAACAGTCCCAGCAAAAATCTAGACTGGTTTGCAAACCTGCAGCCAAGTCCAGAACTTTAGCTGTGCTGAAGAAATTATCTCTTGCCACTACAACTGCTGATCCCACTGGCCATGGCACAAAATGTCTCAGTGCTGTGTGTGGAGCAGGAGAAAGCAGGATGCTGAGGGAGCTCATCCTGCCAGCACAACTCTCCCAAAGAGAGTCAAATGCTGTGAACCCACCACCTCCAGCCTGGCTGGCTCTCGGGTGTGTCCTGCTGGGAGGTGGAGCAGGTGAACAACACTGATGAACCTTCATTTCCCAAGTGCCCAGAGCAAGGGTAGAGGAAAACCAGGAACCTCGCTTTTAAAGTACTCTCAAATGTGGATGGAGGGGTTCCCAAAACATCAATTTGGAGAAACAGTCGTGCCAAGGTATTGTTGTTAGTGCAACATCCATTGCCTCTCACCAGCCTCCAGCTGCCCTGCCCCTGCCTCTGTCCCCTCAGGGCACCACTGGCCTCAGCCCTGAGCAAGCCCAGATGCCTGCACTGGCAGCCCACACACCCTCCAGTGAGCAGCCAGCTGCGATGGAAGCCCTGTCACAGCCTCAGCCTTGCTCTGGTTTTTGTGCCCTTGGAATGTTGCAGCCAGAGGCCACAGGCACTAGAAGATGTGGGGTGCACAGGGTCCCTGCCCGTATGGCATCAGCCAGAGTATCCTGGCATTCTCTGCAGGAGCTTTCCAGGCTCCAATCAGGTGTGGGGCTCATTTGCAATGAGGCTTTTATGACTCTGTCAAAACCATGTTCACTCGAATCCTTCACAGAGCCATGTAGGAAATAACTCAAGACTGTAGCCAGTAGAGAGGATTTAGAGATAACTGGGTGGCTGCTCAGTGCAGAGCTATGTCTTCCTCTGGAAACACCAGCATCACATGAGCATTTTCCTTCTGGCTCACAATAATTAATTTTTATTTCTGTACGTGGGACAGCAGGAGTTCCTTGCTTTTAAAAATACCCAGTGTTGTTTTGAGACACCCCCTGGCCAGCAGAAGGGTTGATATGCTCACACTTGTAACTGCAAATATGGTCAATGCCGTCAGTATTTTCATTGAGGTAATTTATGTGAAGCCTTGGGCTCTGCTGTCCCAGTTTAAATAGCTGTTCAACAGCCTGGATTGTGGGCATTGTTGTAATTTTATTCGCTCCTGCAGGAGCTTGTTTATTAGAAGATCCAAACTATTAAGGGACTACAGCACCTGGTTTTCAGCACAGAAAAAATCCCACTTTAGCTTTCATTTTGAATCCTCTGCAAGAGTGAGCCTCAAAAAACCCTAGTGCCACAACAGAAAAAAATCCATCAGCTTCCTCTAGCCTAAATTTTAAAGCTCAGTTTTAATCCTCCACCTCTCTGAGTCTAGAATCACTGAATGATCTGGGTTGGAAGGGACCTTAAAAGACCATTTAGTCCAGCTCCTGCCATGGGCAAGGACGCCTTCCAACTAGACCAGCTAGCTGCAAGCCCCATCCAATCTGGCCTTGAACACTTTGAGGGATGAGGCTTCCACCACTCCTCTGAAAGCCCAAACCCTTGTAGCAAAAATACAAGAAGAAACTTGTTTATTTTTGAGATAGGCTCATATCCAGCACATAGACCCTCTGTGCTCTGAATGTGGGAACACAGACAGGTGGACAATAAACAAATGGGATTTGACCATGGCCTGCAGATCAAGCCCATCTCCAGGAGGACACACAGACAGGGCTATCCCTGGCTACAAAAGCTTTATACAAAATGTGACCATTTAATTAAAAAACGCCAACAAGAGACAAGGTTTTCGCCATCTCCTCTGCTGGGGGATGACACCCCCAGCACACACATCCCTGTCCAGATGTGCTGGCAATGAGTGGCTGTGCAGAAGCTGCTGTGCTGGCAGCTCAGGAGCAGAGCCATACCTGGGGGATGCTGCGGGCACTGCCAGCAGGTTGGGAGCAGCAGGCACCAGCACAGGGCTGCCATGGATCTCCACAGCACTGTCCACATCCTTGATCTCCACGGTGGGGCAATTACCTGCTCCGTGGGGAAGGACAATAATGGCAGGTGAGGGGGTGCAGGGCCCCCCTGCAGCCAGGATGGCCCTGCAGTGCATGGGGAGGACTCTCCTTCTCCCTCCACTCCCTTCTTGCCTGACTCTCCTTTGTCCTAAGCATTTGGAGCACTTCTTCATCTATTTTTTTGCCCAGTTTTTAACACTCTAAGAACTGCCATCTGCTCCCCTTCTGCTTGCCCAGCTTGCAGTGATTGCAGCTACTCCATCTGAGTGTTGGGTTCCCCGTGGCTTGGAAAATAATGGAGATTAGGATTCCCAGCTGCAGATGATATGCAGGAACCCAGGATTTCCAGGAGCAAACCTGCCTCCCAGGGTGTAGAGATTCTCCTGGTTCTTGTGAATGTAAACATATGGATTGTGACAGAGATTGTGACACTCTGAACCACACAGTGTTTGCTTTTCATGCAGAATAAGGCACTATTTAAATAAGCATTTACGGCTTCTTTCTTCTGCAGAGGTAATAACTGCTTCCTGCCACAGGCAAGGTTAGAAACAGGAACGTTGGATGTTTATAGTGGGTAAAGAAAGATGCCAGTTGTCCAAAGGAGAAATGGCACTGGGGGCTACCTTGGCCAGACCCCACAAACACTTGGCTGTGAAGTGTGATGTCTTTTCTTAGCTATTCAACAAAATACAATGCATTCCTGCAGGATTTCTTCTGTGGGAGGTTTTCACAAATCTGAAAGACCCCATGCACCTCCTGCTTCACACTAATGTGAATCAGTGGATCAGAGTGTGACTTGATTAAATGCCTGAGAAAAGGCCTACTTGGGTTGCAAAGTTAAAATCCTGTTGCGTGTAAGGAAAAACAGCAGAATTCAGCTCGCTGGTTAAAAACAAAGCAAAGCAAAGCTGCAGAAAGCCATGAACAGCAAACCTCCACCTTCCTCTCCCCTTAGTATGAGCAGGTTGTGCAAATGCTGGAGAGAACTGTGTGTGGTGATATTGCACCCTCTGCCTGCAGGTCCTTCAGGAGAGCTTTCCTGAGCAGCTCTAAACACACAGCATTTGCAAACACTCTGTAGGCTTAGCTAAAAAGGCACATAGTGATGAGGCAGAAGCAGACAAACACGTGGATTTCGTTCCCCAGCCTCTGTGCTGCAACATGAAGCGTGCTTTTATTTTTTAATATTCCCCCCTGCAGGAAGCAACAATAAAAGCAACTACTCCAGGAATCATCCCCCTCTACACAAGGCCATGGTCAAAGCCAACATCTCTAATACCTAGTGGGGATTTCTCCTCAGTGCAAAAATTGGGGTTGACAACTCCAGCCTTGGGTGTGCCGGTGACAAGGACAGGGGTGCAGGTGGCAGCTCTGTAGCTGGGGACATTGGGGAGCTGCTCTAGAGCCCCGTGGCCGGGAGGGGAGGGGTCCCTGCCAGCCAGGGGCTTGTCATGCACCAGCTGGTCCAGCTCGACGTCCCAGGCCCGCCTGGCCATGCTGCTAGGAGCCTGCTAGGAGCTTCAAGCAAAGGGCAAGGCGTCAGAAGCTGCAATAAAACACAGAGTGGTTTGAGACAGGAGCGCTGTGTCACGGCAGAGATGCGGGGTTTGGGGCTGCTCACAGGTGTGGGCATCCTGCCACGTGTTCCTCATGGCATCATGGAATGTTAATGTCTTAAAGATCATGTCCCATAGGCAGGGACATCTCTCACTACTCCAGGTTGCTCAAAACCTTGAGCACTGCCTTGAGCAGTGGGAGATGTCAAACCTGGCCTTAAATGCTCCCAAGGTTGGGGCATCCACAACCTCCCTGGGCAGCGTGTTCCAGTGTCTCACCACCCTCACTGTGAAGAATGTCTTCCTAATAATCTAACTGAAATTCCCTTTCTTTCGGTTTGTACCCATTACTCCTTGTTCTATCACCACAGTTCCTGACAAATCAGCATTTTCTAGCATCATTGCCCCTCTGCAATGGGGTGAGGGCAAGCCATTCCCTGTGCAGCTTCCTGATGTCAGTGGAGTTCTGCCAGGATGTGCCTTTGTTCAGTCAGACTGCAATGGAAACTCACCACCTAATTTTCATTACCAAAAATTGCTTCCTAAAACGTCATATTAAAATGTGTTTTATGCCACTGGTTATTTCCCAAAGGGAGAAAGATGGTAGAGAAAATACTTTTTATCTCTGCACATTCTCCAGCTGGAGGAGAAACACTTATTTCACATCAGGGATTGCTTAACCAACAGGACTAAGCATTGTACATTCAGAGCCAGCTCCAGACAATGCCAATATTGCCATTGAGCTGTGCCCACAGGATGTTTTACTCCAGTGAAAAGTCCTGACTGCCCTGCAGGCTCACGTGCAGAGAAGTCAGATGCCTGCTCCCTGACAGCAGGAAAGGAGAAGCCCAATTCTCCCCCCACCAGGACTGCATCCCCTGCTTCACTTCATCCCAGTTTGGCATCATACTGCTACAGGTTGTACCTTCAGCATTGGTTTCAGCAGCTTCAGCTGTCTCCTCTTCCACCTTCAAAATGAAAAAAAAAGCCATTTTAAGGAGAAAAAAGCCCATTCTATCAGTAAAAGGACAGACTTTGCATCTTGGCTGGATGTCCCATATCCTTCCTACTCGCCAGACTCTCAGCTTGTTGTTCAGAGCCCACCTTGATGGGTGAAAGGAACGATCCATCCATCCACCCATCCATCCATCCATCCATCCATCCATCCATCCATCCATCCATCCATCCATCCATCCATCCACCCCCAGAGCATGCTACCCACCTTGGCAAAGGGATAAATACATTNCCACCCCTCCATCCATCCATCCATCCATCCATCCATCCATCCATCCATCCATCCATCCATCCATCCATCCATCCATCCATCCACAACTATTTCTGCTGCCCCAGCTTCAGGGATGGGAAACATGCCCAGGGCCCAGCCCAGTCTGCTCCTCCCAGGGCTCTGCATCCCCTTGGAGAAGCTCTGAGCCCCCAGCACCTGCAGGGCAGCAGGGGCTCACTGCAGGAGCCCAGGCAGGGAGTGATGCTGTACCTGCACAGGAGCACCTTCCAGATTACTTATCTCAACTTCTTCCAGCTGCTCAACCCTGAGGAACTCCTCAGCAAGGAGTTCATCCACACCCTCATCAGCAGGGAGACAAGGCAGCTGCAGCAGGGGTCTGGAAGGGAGAGAAAAAAATACTGCCTGGGAGACCAGGTGAGAGGCACATAAATAAAACAGGGCATTGCACATGGATAAGCAAAAATTGCAGAGGCAAATGAAAGATGCAGGCAGAATGCTTCTCCTCCTGTGCATAATCATTTCTCATATAATTAAAATGGGCCAAATAAAAAGCTGAAACCTAATTTCCAGGCAAGGCTTTCCCACAAGCACTATTCAAATCCCACATTTGCCTGTGCAAGACACCACCAGGACACATCATTCTCATTTTCCTTCAGCAGCAAGCACAGACCTCAGCTCCACCATTCTGACAAAGGGGCTCTCAAGATTGATTTTATTGCTTTAATTTAACTTCATAACTGAAATAAAAGCACCTCAAATGTTGCTCTGTGCATTTATCTCTTGATTTATTTTTTCCTGGCAAGAAATGCAAAGCAGAGATTTGTGATAATGAGAAGAATTTAAAGACAACTAAATGCATGAAAACATTTGTTTTGTTATTTTTAGTAATTTTCCCCTGAAATACTTAAAATTATGGTCCCTTCAAATGTGATCACAAATCTTTCCATCCTAAACTAGTAAACCTGTTGGTCTCTCTCTCCTTTCTCAATAAACAAACACACTGAAGGAGGGAGCAGCACCTCATTCACCCCACAACTGAAGCTCAAGTTTCTACAGTGAAGCTCCAGGAACAGATTTTGATGAAATACAAACATATGGGTTTGACACTGAGTAATCCTGTGTTTTCAGATTCTTCCTGAAAATCTAGCTACTTTAGAAGAATTAATACAGAATAATATTGTAGTACTAGGTAATAAATCCCTAAATGTTTATCTCATGTGAAACCAGAGCAAACTACTAATCTGAGCAGAAAGATGTCTCCCAATACCATCTAGACGAAAGTGACCACCTTCCACAGCTAACAAGAACTCGCCTATTTTATACAACAGCAAAAAAAAAGGTAAAATTGTACCTACTTGCACGAAGCAGCAATTGCAGACACAACACATAATCCTGTCTTTACATTCAGCTCTGTAACACTCAAAGCAATCCCGAGTGCCCTGAATTAACGGATATTTAAATAGCACGGAGCATCTCCCGAAGCTGCTGCTCCCGCCTCCCGTGCAGGCGCAGGAGGAGCTGCGGGTGCCGCGGGCGGAGACGGAGCCCGTGTCACCAGGAGACACTCCCTGTCACCAGGGGACACTCGCCTGTCACCAGGGGACACTCGCCTGTCACCAGGGGCCGCGTCAGCAGCGAGCCGGTTTGCCAGAGCATCTCTCCCGCATCCCATCCCTCCCCAGCACATCCATCCTTCCCCAGCCGCCTGCCAGGCTGGGAGTTCGTCTCTGCCGTGGGTGTTTCAGCCTCTCCAGCTGCTGAACGCAGTTCAAGCAAAAGCTGCAATCACGCTCGTTTCCAACAAAGCCATAAAGGCAACGGGAGCCACTCACTCTGCACTCTCCTCCTGCTCCTCGTCTTTCTTATCTTCCTCTTTCCTCTTCTCCTCGTTCTTCTTCTCCTCTTTTTTCCTATCCTTCTCCTCTTTTTTCCTCTCCTTCTCTTTCTTCTTCTTCTTCTCCTCCTTCTTTCTCTTCTCCTCTTTCTTCCTGTCCTCCTCCTTCCTCTCCTCTTCCTCTTTCTTCCTGTCCTCCTCTATCTTTCTCTCCTCTTCCTTTTCTTTCCTCTCCTCCTCCCCTTTCTTCCTCTCCTCTTCTTCCTCTTTTTTCCTGCCCTCTTCCTCCTTTTTCCTGTCCTCCTCTTCCTCTTTTATCCTGCCCTCTTCTTCCTTTTTCCTGTCCTCCTCTTCCTCTTTTATCCTCTCATCCTCCTCTTTCTTCCTCTCCTCCTCTATTTTCCCTTCCTTTTCCTTCTTTTTCCTGTCTTCCTCCTCTTGCTTCATCTCCTCCTCCTCTTTTTTCCTCTCCTCCTCCTCTATCTTCCTCTCCTGTTCCTCCTTTTTCCTGTCCTCCTCCTCTATCTTCCTCTCCTGTTCCTCCTTTTTCCTGTCCTCCTCTTGCTTCATTTCCTCCTCCTCTTTCTTCCTCTCCTCTTCCTCTCTCTTCTTCTCTTCCTCCTCCTCTTCTTTCTTCTCCTCCTCCTCTTTNGCCGCGGGCGGAGACGGAGCCCGTGTCACCAGGAGACACTCCCTGTCACCAGGGGACACTCGCCTGTCACCAGGGGACACTCGCCTGTCACCAGGGGCCGCGTCAGCAGCGAGCCGGTTTGCCAGAGCATCTCTCCCGCATCCCATCCCTCCCCAGCACATCCATCCTTCCCCAGCCGCCTGCCAGGCTGGGAGTTCGTCTCTGCCGTGGGTGTTTCAGCCTCTCCAGCTGCTGAACGCAGTTCAAGCAAAAGCTGCAATCACGCTCGTTTCCAACAAAGCCATAAAGGCAACGGGAGCCACTCACTCTGCACTCTCCTCCTGCTCCTCGTCTTTCTTATCTTCCTCTTTCCTCTTCTCCTCGTTCTTCTTCTCCTCTTTTTTCCTATCCTTCTCCTCTTTTTTCCTCTCCTTCTCTTTCTTCTTCTTCTTCTCCTCCTTCTTTCTCTTCTCCTCTTTCTTCCTGTCCTCCTCCTTCCTCTCCTCTTCCTCTTTCTTCCTGTCCTCCTCTATCTTTCTCTCCTCTTCCTTTTCTTTCCTCTCCTCCTCCCCTTTCTTCCTCTCCTCTTCTTCCTCTTTTTTCCTGCCCTCTTCCTCCTTTTTCCTGTCCTCCTCTTGCTTCATTTCCTCCTCCTCTTTCTTCCTCTCCTCTTCCTCTCTCTTCTTCTCTTCCTCCTCCTCCTCTTTCTTCTCCTCCTCCTCTTTTTCCTCTTCCCCCTTGGTTGTGTTTGGGGAGCACAAGCATAGTCTGGAAAGGAGAAACTCGTCAGGTAAAATCCACAAAGGACGTGTGAGCCTCACAGGAGGAGCTTTTGGAAACATTCAGCTCAGCTCCACTTGCAAGGAGGGATGCCCAGGGACAGGCTTGTCCCCTGCCATGGCCACCACACTGGTGCCTGGAGAGCACAGACCTGCCCATCAACAGCATCTCCCTTCCCCTACCTGCTTTCTTCTTCCTGAGGCTCCTCCTGTATGGTGGGGAGGGAATGAGTCTCCAGCTCAGCCTTGTGAGCCCAGGCTGTCATCTCTTCAATAATCTGGTCATCACTGATCTGTTTCAGGATGGGATGAGTTTCCTCCTGTTCTCCAGGGGCTACATGAACTGAAACAGAAATGGGGAAAGGAGGTGATGGAGTGACAGTAGCACATTGTCCAGAGGCTGGGGTGGGGCCAGGGCAGATCCCAGGTTTCCTCTGCTCTCAGCCTGCACAGAGCTGGGCAGCCCTGCTGCCCCTGAGCTGTGCTGCACAGATGCCTTGGGCCCCTTTGCCAGAGGGAAGAAGAAAATTCACCATTTTGTGCAAAACCCCTTGAGCAAGGCCTTGAGCAACCTGGTCTAGAGGAAAATGTCCCTGGCCATTGCAGGGGGGTTGGAGCTGGTTTAGCTTTAAGGGCCCTTCCAGCCCAAACCACTCTGTGATTCTATGAAAGCTATAATCCTCTGCACACAGATGAGTGCTGGCTTCCCAGCACACGCAGCCACCTCCACCAGCAGTGACCTGGTCCATCTCCAGGCCACTTCTGTCTCTCCTTGCAATCTGGAAGAACCCAAAGCCTTTCCCCTTGTGAGCCCACAGGGAATTTCTGTCCTAACACTGCCCAAGGGCCCTGGGTCTGCAAGACCCAGCCCAGAGCCCACACCACAACACTCGAGCACCATGTCCTGTCCACTCCGAGCATTCTCCCAGGCAAGGAACATCCCACACCCCTTGTCACTTCCCAGCATCACTGGGGCAAAACCCACATCAGGTTACTGGGGTCTGTGGGCCAGCTGCAGAGTGAGGAGTCTGACCCATGATGAGCCCTCTCTGTGTCCCAGGGTAACCATCCTACCACACCAGAGAAACAGGAGCAGGAAGCACATCCGCTTACTGTAAAACCAGTTTATTTTGAGGTCTGCCTGACAGCAAAATTTACATGTCCACAGCAAAGCTAATAGGAAACGTGCAAATTGAACTACAGAAAGGCAGGAAACCCATGCAGTGTCATATCTGTGGCTTATTTATCCACCCCACAGTGTCCACAATGCCTTTAGCCATTCCCTCTGGATCTCCATTAGTTATAACATGGGACAGCAATTAGGGAAATGGCTTTTAAAGCACACCATGACTTTTGGATACATTATATGAAAATGAGGTAAATACTAAAACTGTGTCTTGGTACAAACAAGATTCATTATAAACACAGGGGATGAATCTCAGGGCGGTCTCTTGGCTCACAACTCATTGTTACAGCTGCCTGGATGGTCCTAAAGAGATGCAACAGTGGGAGATCTTAACCTGGCCTGTCAATACACCAGGGGGCTTATTCAAAATATGGAAAAAGACTTTTCATCAAGGTCTGTAAGGACAAGGGGCAACAGTTTTAAACTGAAGAGGGGACATTCATATTGGACATAAAGAAGGAATAGTGTACTGTGGCTGCCCCCTCCCTGGAAGTGTTCAAGGCCAGCTTGGATGGGGCCTGGAGCAACCTTGTCTAATGGACAGTGTCCCTGCCCAGGACTGGGAAGTTGGACCAGATCATCTTCAAAGGTCCCTCACAAGCCAAGACAGTCTGCTATTCCAAGGTCTGTATCCAAAACCTGGGGTGTAGGGGCTCCCACCCCCCTGAGCCCAGAGTGCCTGCACTGGCCATGCCTGCCTGCAACCTCTGGGCTGGAGACAGCCCCTGGAATCCCCTCCCTGCTGGGACATTCCTGCTGCTGCAGTTAGTGCTGCATGCATGAAGTCGTGAGCTTCAGGAGGGAGCAGCCATGTTGGGGGTAAGGAGAGTTTGGGGTAAGTTCTCTTAAAAGAAGAGCCTGGGCAAACTGTTTAACCATTAACTCCTACCTATTCACCTAGAGATTAACCTCACCCACCTGATTTGCTGCTGCAAATCACAGCCCTTTCCACTTGCTGGGAGGAAACACTCAGTTATGGAAGAAAAGCAACAAGGAGCTGACAAGAGCTTCAGGAGGTTTTTATAACATTACACCTCAGAGGCAGAAGTTGACTCAAAGAAGCCAGATGGGTGTCTTGGGGTGAATATTCAGATGATATGGAGGCACTGAGAAGGCCAGAAGTGCTGGGAGACTGCAGCAAGAGGCTTTCTGCCACAGAGGTGTCCTGAGTGATGCTTTTCTACCATCCTGTAAATTATAGCTCCCATCTCATAGACATCATCCTGCAAAACCAGTAGCTCCAACTCCCAGAGCCAAGAGGGAGCCAAGTGGGACAGCCCTGGGACTGGGACCCTGTGCCAGCCTTGGGTCCCCACTGCCTCAGCTGGGAAGGAGCTAGAGACCATTTGCAGATTCCCCTTTGCTTTTCCTCCCCAGCTGTGCTTTCTCCTCAGGCTGGTCTCATTTGGGTGTGGGAAGGGCTGCTTTGCCACGGTCTTCGTTTTCCATTTGTTTCAGAGGCGCTAAGCCCCTTTGCCCCCTGAAACAAAAGGAGAAGGAAAACATTAATGAGCGTGATGGCAGCTTGGTGTCAGGGCAGATCTCTTGCTTGACCCAATCATTCCCTTCCTTGGGCAGGTTAAGTGACCTGGAGATGCCTCGAGGCACCAAAGCCAGCTGGGCACCAAGGCTGTGCTCACCCAGCAGCATCCCTGGCTTTGCCTCTTTCTGAGGTCCATGGCAGCACAGCAGTTTGTACAAACACATGGAGAAATGCCTTCCCCCAGGAATTCCCTCTCTGAGGTTCTGCCAAGGGGCTGCTGGCCTGTGGGATATCCCCAGCATATCCCTGGGGGTGTGCATTTTCCATGTGCCTCAACAGGTCCCTGCTCCCATCAGTAGCTCCCACAGCCCAAACAGCCACTCCTTTCAAGGGACAGCTCTTGCACAGGGTGTATAACCCTGCCCACACCATCCACAGAGGCAACTGTGGCTCTGCATTTTGTTCAGCATCTCCCAAAGTGGCTGGTGTGGGGAGCCAAGCCCCCCTGCCTGCAGAGCTGGTGCTTGATCCCCTCCACAGGCACGCAGCACTGTGAACCCTGCAGGTTTTCCCACAACCATGCAGATTCCATTCTAAGACATCTAATCCCAGCATTTTGTTTTCCTGGGGTACCTTCCTAGACATCTCACACCAGGCTTGGCAAACACCAAAGGAGTGAAAGACAGCAGCAGGTTTGAATTTCATTGTAATTCTTTGATCAAATCCCTCCAGCTCCAGCATAGCTCAGGACAGACCTTGACATCAGCACAAAACCCAGGACCTGAAGATGTGGGATGCTGCACTTGGAGACTCCCTGAGCCTGAGTTTTACTAAGCCCACACCACAGATCTGCAACAGCTCCCTCTTCTCAAGTGTCAACAACCTCCCACGGTTTCCCTGGGGGATTCCAGGGGCTCCTGAGCTGGCACCCAGGGCAGAGCAGGGGATACAAGATGCCAGTGACCCCTCCTCCCAGTAACTCAAGCCAATAATGAGTTTGGCAGTCAAACCATCATGAAGAAATGGAGTCATCACTTACTCTGTTCCACAGGAGTCGAGGTTGCTGTGGCCACTCCCTGTCAAGAGGAGAAGGGAACCATGAGACATTGCTCATTTTCAGTAAGCCTTAATTTTTACCCTCAACGCCCCATTTTCGGTAAAGGTGATCCTTTTACCCTAAACACCCCATTTTTGTGGCAAGTTGGATGGCTTGGCCATGGGCACAGGCATCCCCACACTCCATGGAACAGGGCAGGAGCATGTAAGTGAGTTTGCCTGGGGGACAGGCAAGAAAAGGAGAGCTGTGAAAAGCTGATGCCACTTCTCCTTAGAGGTGGGACCACACTGGTATGGGATGCCAGAGCCTGGACACCAGCCAGTGCTGCACAGACAGGCAAGGAAGCAGTAAAGAAAGCACATGCTATGGGATCTCTTGGTGCTTAGAAGCCAAACACTGCTTCCATAAGCTAAGCAGGCCATGGGGACTTTTCTCTTGATAGAACTTGGTGACACCCAAACCACAGCAGGTCCCAGCACTGATTTAGTGTCATCTGCATGGCAGGGGATGCTCTGCTCATCAGGGATGTAGTGCTCCCGTGCTCTGTCCCTATCCATCAGACAGCATACCTGTGTGTCCTGCTTCTCCCTGGTCACTGGTTGTGGCATCACCTTCTCCAGCCCCTGGACAAACCAGCTGAACATCCTGGAGAAAAAGAACCGCTGTTGGAACCGGCAGCCAGAGCCTTTGCCCCAGCCCAGCCGTCCCTCTGGCCACCAGAGCCGGCAGAAGGTGTCACTGCGGTTACCTGGCACTGTCCCCAACCACGGACCGAGGGTTCAGGGGGGTCACCGCCTCCGGCTGCCCCTTCTCTGCCGCTGGGGCGCTCTGTGGGGCTGAAGAGCTGGATTTTGGCTTCGCCTGGGTTTCAGTCTCTTTTGTGCCTGCTCAGGTTTATCCGAAAGAAGAAGGAGGATAGGCAATGGAGCAGTAATAAATTGTTGGGAGGTGAAGCAAGCCGGGAAGGGTCACTCCCGCAGAGGGACAGGACTCGGGGGCTGCCCTGGAAGCCTGCCTGGGACCAGGACAGCTTGGGGACATAAGCTCTGTAGGGGCTGTGCCGTGATGGCGGGACCTGTGTCCCCACCCCTGGGACCTTTGTGTCCCCACCCCTCCCTCCAGTGGGAAACCTGGCCATGGAGACGAGGGCAGTCCCAGCCCAGCCGGGCTCACCCGGGGGTCGGGGATCGGATCGCTCACCTTCCACCGCGCCTTCGCTCTTCTCCTTCGGCTCTGTCTGCAGAGGGACAGAGGGACGGATGGACAGAGGAACAGAGGAACAGAGGGACGGATGGACGTGGCAAAGCACCGCCTGCGGCCTCAGGCGATCCCAGGTTGAATTGAATGCCCCCACCGCAAAGGACCCACACGCTCAGCCCCACACACCACCCGCTGTGGTTCCAGCCCAGTGCCCTCACAACAACCATTCAATCCGGACATCAGCGCTGCTGACACCAGCAGGTCAGCCCCAGATGAAGGGTCCTCCCCGCATCAGGGTTGAGGAACACCGGGACAGCACCCAGGGGTCTCTTTTCGCTCTGCTGAATTCCCTTGGGGTTTTCCTCCCCCGTGTCCCAGCTGGGGTGTGCAGGAGGATGAAGGCAGGGAGCTCGCCCCGTAGCCCTCAGTCTTCCCGAGCTGGGCAGCGCTCACCTCCGGCTTTTTCATCCCCTCTGGCTGCGGCAAAATCCTCTCGAAGCCCTGTGACAGCCAGCTGAGTACCCGCTGTCCTGCCCTGCGGGGAGAGCGCCGTGCTCGGGGAGCTCATCCCGAGCCTCTGCCCTCCCGCATTCCCCGAGCCTCGCTGGGCACCCACCACTGCTCCGGGGCGGTCTCCGGCTCGTCCTCGGAGACATCCTCCTCGGGATCGAAGGGAGTTATCTCTGCAAGGACAGCACTGCTGTTGGCATGGGGAATCTGCGCTGCTGGGAGCTTCAGGGCCCTTCAGCCAGCGCAAGGGGACAATAGTGCCGGCATCACCAGTCGGGGAGGGGGAATGTGGCAGTTCCAGGGTGCTGCAAACTACAAACTCCCAGCTCTCCTTACCCAGGCCATCGTCGTCCTCATCCCCAAGGACCTGGACCTCTGTCTGAAAAGCCAAATATATTGTCTGAAAACCCGACAGCCCAAGAGAGGCATCATCCCACTGAGTGGGGAGGGAAGCCTGCCCTTTCCCCAGGGATGGATGAAGGCAGAAACCCATGCAGGGCAGGTTTAGTGCTCCCAGTTAGCACTGGGAGAGTGATAAAAAGGAAAAAAGAAGAAAAGATGAAAAGAGGCAGAAGGTCAAATACACACCAAACCATTTGCCAGATCTGTCTCCTACCTCATCAGCAATGTCGATGCTTGTCTCGAAGCTCTTCCCGAGTGCCTGCAGCCCTGGGGCTGGAGCCGGCTGGGGAATCACCTTCTCCAGCCCATAGGAGAGCCAGGAGAGCACGCTACTTCCCACACTGCCAGGGAAGGGTGTGAGTCAAACTGGGAATGCCATCCAAGGCATCCAGCTCCCAACAAAAAGCAAAATCCCAAGCAAATCATGTTGCACCAAGAGTGCAGGAGCCGTACCTGTCAAACACAGAACCTGAGTCCTCAGAGACCACAAAGGTCACTTTCTTTTCTGTTTCTTCAATGGCAGCAGGGGAAAATAAGGCAAGTTCCTATCACCACTCTGGCAGCCCCCAGGAGGCCAGGCAGGAGTGGGACAGGTGGGTAAAGGAACACTGATGTGCAGCCTGAGCCAGCGTGGGACTTACCTTCAGTGCGTGCCTGGTCAGCAGCTTCTGTGGGGCCACCGGCCCTTCCTGTTGGTGCCTTTAGGGCAAAAGGCAGAAGGTGTCAGAGAATGAGGAAAACAGGGGACACTGTCCCTGTTCAAAGGTGGCTGCAAACCCCAGGGATTCCCCGTCCTCCTGCTGCTTCCCAGCAGCTCAGAGTAGGAATGCATCCTGGCCCCCATCCCTCCTGGGGATGCTGTGGAGCATCCCTGCGTGCTGCAGTACCTGGGATGGATGCAGAGGCACCAGGCACCTCTCATCATGCTCAAGGTGTCCCCATCACCCCCCAGGCTGGCTCCCTGCTCACCTTGGCTGGCTCCAGCTCCTGCACAGGGGTCTCCTCTGTCACATGGGGCGCCGGGGGCTGGGGCACCATCCGGTCAATCCAGCCCATCATCCCGCTGGCTGCGGGCAGTGCCCAGGGCTTTCCAGCTGGCAAGAGCTCAGCAGCAGGGGTGCACACTGCCCAGGGAATGCCAGCTGCACCAGCTGTTCACACTGTCTCCTGAGCAGCCCAAACAGATCCTTGGTGTCCTTCTGTTTCCACGTCCTGCTTGGGAAACATGGCACTGCAGCACTGGTAGAGCAAACCTGGCTCAGCTCCTCACCCCCCACTGCTATTGTGAGCAAACTGAAGGCTCTATTTTATTCTCACCATCTCAGTTAAACTTGTTTTTCCGAAAGGAAGCTCCTCACTTAGATGTTTTATTCTCGCAACCTGTCCTGATTAGGAAGCCACTGCAGATAGATCACAGAAGTGGTGATGCTTTGCTCAGGGTCCTCTACTCTCCCCATCATTTTTTATTTGAGGGAAGTTGAACAGTAATATGAACAGAATTTTTTTATGAGGAAGTTCATGTCCCAACACACATATCCCCTCTTTCTGCCCCTACAAAACAGCTCTGCTCTACTGCCTTTCAGCCACACCCCAGGGACATGGTGGCTGCTGGGCAGATACCTGCTGGGGGCTCTGACAAGGGCAGCAAAGGCATCCAGCAATGCCTTCTGTGATGTTGATAGGGTAGGTAAAAGTAAGATATTGCAGAACAGGGATTCAGCTGTTCAAGCTCTGGCTGCTTGGTCTTTTTGGGTCCCTTCCTTCCCTTCGCGAAGCAGGTCCAGGCTGGGATACAGCACCAGTGGGCCAAGTGATGCTGCACATTCCCATTCTTAGGTACTGAACAAGAACTGGGGTCTCTCATCCAGCTCAAACTAGGGGTGTCACTTGCTGTTACCCCTCTGAAGGGCTGTGCTCTGCCCAAAATGCCCCTCTAAAGATACCCCACTCTGCTCAATGAAGGGCTCAGGAGCACCTCAGACAGCCCCCACGTGATACCTCTGAAGGGCAAAAGAAAGCAGATCCCTGAGCTCCTTCCAGCCTGGCCAGGAGACTGCAGAGGAGTTTCAATCCCAGTTGTACAAATGATCCCAGTCCCACATGCAGCAGGTAGAGGCTGGAAGCTGCTCAGCACTGGGCTCTTTGAATTAACCCCTCATGCAGCTTTCAGGCATGCAGGACATCTTCAGTTCCCTTGAGATGGCTCACTGGAAGCTCTCCAAAGCCTGGCTCCTTAAATCTAGTCTGGGATTTGCAGGAAGGGTGATGTGTGTCCTCAGCCCTTTGCTTGCCTGCACCTTGGCAGGGCCAGGAGCCAGATTTGGGTGCACCCAAAGCACTGCTCCATGCAGCACTTCCAGCTTCCCCAGAGACCCCCACATCCCACAGCTGGACAGAGGGGCTGTAAAACACCTCCTGACAGGCCTGACACCCAGAAACCAATTAAATTACCTTGTAGCTCTCACTGGGTATAAGGGATTGAGGAGCAGCAAATGCCCTGGGAACAGCAAGGAAAAGCTGCCAGTGCTGTGCAGCAGAGGCATTTCCACCCATGCTTTGGCACTCTCACAGGTCCCAAAGCAGCCCAGGGCTCACAACCACAACTGAGCCCAAACAATCCCAGAGAAAGCCCCTGAGGCTGCAGCGAGCCCCCTTTATCAGCCAAGGGCTTCTCCTCCCTCCAGATGAGCTGGTGCAGCTGTAAAAGCCTGGACCATACACCTGTCCTTGGTCTGGGAAAGAAAGTGGAGGGCAGAGGCTGTTCCTCTGCCAAATCTGAACAAGAAATGGGCAGAAACATTTGTGGGTCCCCACAAAACTAGCTGCTGAAAGAAATAGGAATAGGTAACTAGGATTTGCCTTCAGTGACATGAAAGAGTTGGCAGGCTTATGCATCCTGCTGCATTGCAGGCACCCAGCAGTGTCACCACCTGTTGTGGCAGTTCCTTTTGCCAGCCAGAAAAATCTCATTCCTAAGAGCAAGAAGGGCACAGCCCACAGCCTCACAGAGCAGGGAGCACCGTGGCCTTTCCTACCCCCCCAGCAGCTGATCAAACCTCCACATTACCCATCCCTCACAGCAACACTCCCCATGGATCAGCATAGCTCATCCTTTGACTGTTTCGATCACCAAACCCCCCAATGATGGGCAGAGGTGGCCCTGCAAAAATCCCAGCCGTGTCCCTCGCCTCCATCGCTGCCACTTACCCCTGCGGGCTCACCACTGCCTCCCTGGGAAGCCACCCTTGGGATGCATGGGCTCCCTTGGCCACTGCAGCTCGTCACTGTCCCCACCACCCTCACCTCAATCCACTCAGGGCTCTGTGAGGATTAGCCCTGTGCTGCCTGCAAATGGGATTACCGGCATCCAGCTGTCCTGAGTGCCCAGGCTTCCAGCAGCCAGCCTGGCTTTGGTGCAGGGTGCTGAGGGGAAAAAAACCCCAAATCAAGCAGGTTTGAGCATCCTCAAAATCTCTGGAGCTACCACAGCTGCCACAGGCACTCACCAGCAGCAGTGTGGGGAAGGCAGTCGTCTCATCCATGTGCAGGTGGGATGTGCAGAGGAGCAGCACTGGAGCTGCTGAAACCCCGTGGGGTGACACAAGGTGATGTGCCAAGGGTGCTCCACCCACAGCTCTGCCCCAGTTCCAGAGCAAGGAGAGCAAATCTGTGCTGGGTTGAGCTAAGCCTTCCCTTGCTGAGCCTGCCAATTGTTGCTTGATCCATTTACCTCCAGCCCTGCATGACTTCCAGCCTTTCCCACTGCCCCTAATCTTGGCTGCAGTGACACCCTGGAATCCAGATACCAGCATGGCTTCTCTGCTCCATGTCCAGCCTGTTTCTGTATTCCACAGCTTCCCGGAGCAGTGCTGGAGCTCCTGGTTCCTCCTTCCCTGGCTCCATGGGTGTCTCCATCCTGGTGGGCAACAAGTACCCATCCTGCCTGGCCTCTGTAGCAGGCTCCTCTCTTGCTATCACAGGATGGGGGATGCAAAACAAACCCTCAGGAAAAGCTTGAACAGTTCTATGTGAGGCTGGGACCCCCAGAGCACAGCATGCAGCAGCTTCTGCCCCCTGAATAACTGCTCCTTTCTGGCAGGAAGAGACTCCTGCCTGCTCCTGCCCTGAAGATCTCAGGGAGGAGTTTTGCTCAGATGAGAGACCATTCCAATTCTAGCAAGGGGCTAAATCATCCAGCATACTCTGCTTATGTTTGCTTTTGGTCCCTGGGAGCTTGCTCGTACCCTGCATCTTCTGCTTACCAGGAAGATGAACCATCAATTCTACTTCAAAAAAGTTAAGGGGAAAGAAAGAAAACATGAAAAAAAAAACCCAAGCAGAGCCAGACAGAGCAAAAAGACAGATGAGAAGGCAGTGCTTGGCACATGGCCTCCACTCCAGAAATCTTACACACCCACAGGAAGGTATAAATAACTATAAATTTATTAGTAAAGCAAAACCATTTGACACTCACACAGAAGAGCGGGATGTGTTATTACAATATATATACACACATACATGGAGTATCATCTTAGAAACACATGGAGAGCAGTGTTAAAGGCACTGCAAGCCACACAAACCTCAGCAACCTTGGCTGCTTTGACAGCCCTGGGAACTCTACCAGAGTCACGGCCACAGGTTGGGAGGCGCTCAAGAATCTCACTGACCATGAAGTCCCTCAGATCCATGGCTTGGAGGCACTCAGAAACAAGCCCACGGTCCAGCTCCCACCTGTGGTCCTGCTCTTCCCACTGAGCATCCCAGGCACACTGTGAGAGCAGCATCTTCACATCCAGAAAGTGTCAGAGGCAGCTGCCAGGAGATGCTGTGGAGGAAGCCAGGCAGCTGGGCAGAAGCTGGGTGCTCACCGGGCCTGGGAGGAGCTGCCAGCCCCAAACTTCACTGGCCTGCCCTTATTGAATCTCACCATTTCTCCTGCATGCACAGGAACCTTCCCACAGGTGAACTCACCACCCAATGGAGAAAGAATCAAGCTCTGAAGTATAACAAGAGGCTTTTGCCTATTTTTAATGGTCAGGCTTCAGCTGCAGCCTGGACTTGATGGTAAATACACAAGAGAAGTACAGGAAGTGCTCTCCCTCCTCTTCTCCCTGCAAGGTCAGGCTTGAATGCCCAGAGATGGTCCCAAAACTCTGTCAGAGGATGCTTTCCCCTTTGTCCCTCAGTCCAGCACATGCGCCCCAAGACCAGAGCATGCACATCTTCCCACTGAGATTGCAGAGATGGCATCTGCTCACCAGAGAGCTGGCATGGCCACCTGAGCATCCCCATGGTCCCAGGGGTGTCCATGCCACAGCTAACTTAGCTCAGCCCCCTGCTCGATGCACACGGCTGCTCCACTGCACTCCTAGCTGTGCTGGGAACTAACTGTGCTGTCTGAGCCCACCCCAGTGCCATGGTGTCTCCCCAGGAATACCTGTCAGTCCTTCACTGACTTAATCCCCAGCCTTGGAGATGGGAACGGCTGCTCCCACCCCAGTCCCCCTTTCCTACATCTCTGTTCTGGCTCTTGGTCCTGGCTTGGATTCACCTGTTGGACCATGGGCAGGATCTGGCCGAGTTGAGCTGCCAGGTCACAGGCATTGCCCTTGCCCAGTGAAATGCATGGCCTGCTGTGGGGAAGGACCAGAAGCACCCACTGGATTCCAGCAAGATTCAGGTCCTAAACACCTGATCTCACCCATTAGTGGTTTGGTATCACCTGGATCCAGCCTGAGCCTGGGAAAGGAATTTGGGGCTAGGGGGAGGTGGAAACAAAGGAAGAGACTTCACAATCTGTATGGGAGAAGGAATGAAAAACAAACCACTGCTTACAAATAAAGAACTGAACAAAGATAAAAGAAACTGATAATGTTTTTTTAAAGTATAAGCTGTGGAAGGGAAGGGCTGAGACAGCTGAAGGCATCCTGTAGGTAGGGTCAGGGGAAGTGAAGATCACTAAAAGCCCAGGTCACAGCCTACCTTTTTCTGGACCCAGGCAGCCAGAGGAACAGCTGCTCTAGAGAGCAGGACTTATGTCCTGGACAACTCCCACACAACCTCTGCCCAACCTAGCCCTCCTGCCTACTCAGCAGCATCCTATGTTCAGAATGCCTGCCAAGGAGAACCACCCTTCAGGAGGGACCACCTGCCACCCAGCCCCACACAGCATCCTCAGGTGTCTGGCAAACAGATCTGGAACTGGCTCGAGCACTTGCCACAGTACTGATGGCACACCAGCTCCAGCACAGCAACTCTTTTAGGTGCTGCAGGGCAGTGAGGGATGCAAGAGGCCAAGCAGAGGCAGGAGCTTGGAAGTTGCTTGAAGTAAACACCAGAAGTGAAGTGCAACAGGTACAGAGACATGGTTTACTCCCCAAAAGGGCTTTGGCCCCAACTGCTCTTTGGCTTGAAAAGGAAATACCAGCACTCAGCAGAGAACCTTGCAGTGTGATGCCCCAGGGACATCAGGTCCCAGGCCATCCCCTGCCTCCCCATGGAGCACAGTGCTCCTGACACTCCTGAGCCTCCTGCTGCTTCCACCACGTCCCACCTCACTGGACAAAACACGACCTAAAGGCACTGCAACTGAGATGGATCTGCTTCCCTACCCCTGCAGGCAACACCACTGCTTCCAACTAGAAAATGCTCCTATAAAAACATACCCAAAACTTTCTGTGGCCACTCAGTGCCCACCCTGCACAGGTCCTCCACCTGCAAGCTTCAGCTGCATGTTCTCCATGGGCTTCTACAGCATTTGGGCTGTTCCAGGGCAGCAAATGAAACAAGAAACTGAGTAACCATGGACTCACAGCCAGTCCTAATAATGATGTTCTAATCCTGCACCATGTTTTTGAACCTGGAGGCATCTATTCACCAGCTGATGACCTGGATCCGGGCTTATCCCTGCCAAGCTCCTCACAGCATCTCATCTCTCCCTGGCATGGGGTCCCATGCACACAACCCTGATGAGTCTCTCTGCCCAGGGCACTGCTTGGCTATTGCCACATCCTAGCAGAGCCACAGCTCCTCACTGGGAAATCCAGAGCTCTCCCAGGTGCTCAGCACAAGAGAAACACCCCCCAACAGTCCCTATGTCCAGCTGTACTAAGGGGACAGGATCTGGCAGCTCCATGGCCCCTCATAGTGTGCATCCTCCTCTGCTCCAAGTGCCAGGCAGCTCCCCTGGGCTCCTGGGGAGGGAAGGGAGAGGGCACAGCTAGTTGATTTCTCCACACCCTCCTCTAGCCAGCAGCTGTCCCAGAAAAACAGAAGAGGAACAAAGCCCATGGAGGCTGCAGCTGACTGTCTCACGCCCTCCTCCTAGCAAAGACAAGCCTCTCTAAGCCCTGGGCATTGATCCTGGCTGCCAGTGCTGAGCCCAAGTGCTCAGGGTGGGCACTGAACCCCTGACAGCTGTGCTGGGCAACAGCTGAGGAACCACGGCCCAAGGCAGGACCAGAGCAAGGGTTCAGGTGGGTGCCACAGTCCTCATCTGGTCCCACACACTCACAGCCTCCATCACCACCAAGCCCTTCAAGACAGGATTAGCCTTCCTTTGTTTGGACTCTCTTTTACTCCTACAGTAAAGCATACACTGAACTTACTACATATTAAACAGCAAAAAACAGCTACCTAGAACTAAAGAGCTCTTTAAAAATCCAAGTTACCACATCTCTTTTTTTTAAAGATCCAGTATGACATCAAGTTAAACTATACAGTATTTTAATGAATTTTAACAAACTGCTTTTAAAAAAAAGGCAAAACAAAAAAAAAAGAGGAAAAAGAAACACAGATGGAAAACTTGGTAGGAAGTTCTACATCTTTGAGGCAGCACAAAGTAAGATAACCATCATGGGTCCCTCTTCCTTGGGCAGCAGAGAGCACAGTCTGTTTTAATCTCCTTGAAGTTGCACATGAAGACTCAGCCCCAGGGTCTACCCTGTCACTGCACTGTCCCAGGCCCTGAAAATGCACCCCGTTCTCCCTCACTGTGCTGGAAGTGGAAAACCAAAGCCTTTCTTCACCTTTTCAGACAAGTGTCCCCCAGGAGAGATGCAGGCCCAGTCCAACCCTCTGCAAGGTAAATCTGTCTACACCTGCCATGGACAACAGTTATTAACCTCATCCTTATCACTTGTGCAGCACATGGGCAACTTACTGGCTGTTGTTCACTACAATCTCACAAGAGCACCAGCCAACACCATAGAAGAGCTGAGGCTGGCAGGGACCTCTGAAGACCATCAGGTGCAACTCCTTGCTTGCTACAGGGTCAGCTGCAGCCGGTTGTCCAGGACCACATCCAGTCAGGGACTGAGCATCTCCACAGATGGATACTTAACATCTTACTATCTCCAAAGATGGAGAGGGGAAGGTTGGGAGACAACCTAGTAGGCACATCTTCAACCTTCAAGGCATCTAACTGACATGTAATGGATCTCTTGGACATGAGAAGCCAGCAAATTCCTGCAGAGGAAAACATCTGAGGCTGTATCAACCTTGCTAGGGGAGATTTATTTTTAAGTGATGTTTACAAGAAGTGTGCAAAACCTGAAAAATACAGACGAGGTAAAGAAAGGGCAAAGGGGTAAAATAGGACTCCTGCAAGAGGGGAAAAATAGACTTCTTCTTTACCCACTGCTGACTTTGCCCTCCTCATGGAGCTGAGCCTGCAGTCCAGAAAGGATTGTCCTGGCTCACTCTGGTTCCTCCAGCAAATCAGACACCAGGCTCCTGGCACATGCTGTGGGTTAGTGCTGGCCATGGCTACACCTCTGCAGTTGTAGGTTATTGTAGTGTTCATCTCACCCATTAGTGTTGGAGCTGTGACAGTCCTTTGCCTGACCCTGCTGGAGGTACCACTATCAGCCCAAGGGGTGCTCAAGGGGCTGGAGGCAAGGCTTAGCAGGAGGGCTGGCAGCTCTTCCACTTGGGAAGCAGCTCTTGAATGCCAGGCTTTTGGTCAGGAGCAGGGTATGAATGCTGTAACAGAGCCATGGAACTGTTAGGGTTGGAAGGACCTTTGGAGCTCATCTAGTCCAACCTCCCTGCTAAATTAGGGTCACCTAAAGCAGGTTACATAGAAATATGTCCAGGTGGGTTTTGAATGTCTCCAGAGAGGGAGAATCCATGATCTCCTCCCAGGCAGACTGTGCCAGTGCTCCTTGTCATGCTTTCTGGTAGGAGCACAGTGCTTCCTACAGCTCCCTGTGCAGCTGGCAGGGACAGGGGGCAGGCAGGCTCACTCAGAACCCTTGCAGAATGTGACAACCAGCGACTGCAAAAGCAGCAATGCCAAAGTGCTTTTTGGAGCTGTGAAGCCCCATGGCTTTTCCCTTTCAACACTCTAGAAGGAGGGAGCAGGGGAGGTTGGGGCTGTCAACCAACACTAATGATCTGAAACGGTGCCCTCAACTGAGCTTGCAGCAAGCTGGGAGACCCCAGCATCAGAAACCTGCTATCTCCCTGCCAAGCAGCACACCCTGGGAGAAAGGAAGGCTGGCTCTGCTTTGCTCCTAAACCCTCTCTAGAAGGAGAGCTACCCAACCCTCCCTACCAACCCTGCCAGGCAGGACAGGGGAAAAAGGCTGCACGCAAAGAGCTGGTGCCTGCAACAGACAGCTGAGCTCCCAGGACTGGAACTGCAGGTACAGCATGAACTACAGTCCAGGGAACACCAGGCATAGTTTCCTTTCTCCACCTCCCTCCTTTCCTTTCCAACAACAACCCGACACAGCCCGTTGAGATGTTCACGTCGTCTGTTGCTACTTAGTACAGGTGGCACATCAACCACTGAGGCCAGAGGAAACTTTTACCTGCCCACACACCGTACCCCCACCTTCCCCCACACTCTCTGGAGGTTGCCAACAACCGAGGAGAGGGAAGGGAAGGCCGAGGCTCGGGAGAGTCCCATGCAAGCTGGAAGCCACCGTGGGGCAGGAGGCTCATGGCAAGCAGGCAGCCACCTGGTAGGCACCCTCGGCCGTGTGCTGGACGCTGTGCTCCTGCAGCAGGCCCAAGTCCAGGAACCGCTCCCCGCACCACATGCACTTGTACTGCTGCTCACGGGCGTGGACGCTGTGGTGCTTGTTGAGGTGCTCGCGCTGCTTGAAGGCCTTCTCGCAGGAGGAGCACTTGTAGGGCTTCTCACCCGTGTGCACGCGCCGGTGGCGCTGCAGGTCCGAGGCGTACTTGAACCGCTTTTCACAGTCGGGGCACTTGAGGGGCTTCTCGCGGGCTGGGTCACAGCGGTGCTGCACGAACTCCGAGGAGGAGAAGAAACGTCTCTCGCAGAGCGTGCACTTGAGCGGCTTCTCGGCACAGTGGGCCAGCTGGTGCTTCTGCAGAGCCGAGGCCCGCTTGTAGGACTTGTTGCACACCGCGCACTTGAAGGGCCGCTCGGCGTTCTGCACACACTTGTGCCGCAGCAGTTCTGAGGACTGGTTGAAGCCTTTCTGGCACACGTTGCACTTGAAGAGGTTCTCTATGCCGTGCACGTGCTGGTGGTACACCAAGTGCGAGGGCTGCACGAAGCCCTTCTCGCACAGGTTGCACTTGAAGCGCTCCTCGGCCTTGTGCGTGCGGCGGTGGCGCATGAGCGCGTACTGCTGCTTGAAGCTCATCTGGCACAGGTCGCACTTGAAGGGCCGCTCCTCGCTGTGCGTGCGCTCATGCTGCCGCAGGTCCGAGGGACGCTTGAAGGCCTTCTGGCACTCCCCACAGCGGAAGGGCCGCTCCCCACTGGGCGTGCAGGGGTGCTGCAGCAGCTCCGAGGACTCCTTGAAGTGCAGCTCGCAGACGTTGCACTTGAAGAGGTGCTCCCCCGAGTGCGCGTACATGTGGCGCACCAGGTGGGAGCGGTGCTTGAAGGTCTTCTCGCACACCGTGCACTTGTAGGGCCGCTCCGAGCTGTGTGTCCGTTTGTGGTGCACCAGGTGGGAGGACTGGCTGAAGCTCTTGTCGCACAGCGTGCACTTGTATGGCTTCTCGCCTGTGTGGATGCGCTCATGCCGGGACAGCTCTGAGAGGTGCTTGAAAGTTTTCTGACAGATGGAGCAGCTGTAAGGCTTCTCCGATGGGTCCAGAGGCTGTGAGTGCTCCACCTCGGGAGGCTTGTAGGTCTTCTCACAGATAGAGCACTTCATGGCGTTGCCGTTGTGGACATTGTGGTGCTGCGCCAGCGAGGTCAGGAGGGAGAAGCCCATCTTGCAAACCCCGCACACAAAGGGCTTCTGCTCCACCTGGATGCACTGGTGTTCGAGGAGGTCGGTGGCCTGGTGGAAGATCTTCAGGCACTGGGTACACTGGAAAGAGCGGTCATGGCCTGGCAAGCACTGGTGCTCATGGGGGTTGGAGAGGTGAGCGAGGTCATGGCCACACACACCGCATTTGTGAGATGGCTCTCCAGCCTGGATGGGGGCGTGCTGGTGGTGCTGCAGTCCAGGGTCTGGCTGGAGCAGGATGCCGTACACAGCACAGCCCAAGGGGTTGTCAGCAGTGCTGGGAGGGATGGAGTGCTCTGGGAGGGCGGCTGCCCCAGCGTGGTGCTGCTGCGGTGGCGGCGGCTGCTGTGGTTGCTGCTGTTGCTGCTGCCAGCTTTCTGACATGCTTGGGGGAAAAAAATGGGATTTTAGCAGTGATAGCTTCAGATTCCCAGTTGAAAGGGTTCAAGTAAAAGCAAAACCAAAAGATTCTGAGATCCTGATTCCCTGTAACTGATCCCCTGAAGTTGAGATCAGAAAATCCAGCCCACAGCCAGGATCCTGGGAAGAAAAGAGGTGAAGAGACTCCAGAGCCTCCTCCTTATACCAGCACAAGTTCTTTATGGACTGATTTGGTCTGGCTTTTTCTTCTTTTAGACAAAAGAACGGGAAGCAGAGGCAAGTGCCTTGAAGACAAGAGGAGGCTCTTCTCCGTGCTGGCTGTGATGTGCTCACACTTGGGAAGGGCACAGAAAACAACCCAAGGATCAGCTCTCTCTGCAAGAAAGAAGACAGCTCATGTCAGGTCTTAGAAGAAACGTTGGCAATTCTCTATCAACCTTCCCCCATGGCTCTCTTTGAAAACTCTCCTGCATCTCTGCAAAGCTAGCAGGAAGCCAGTGTGGAATCAGAGCCCCACTTGCTGCTGTGCAAAGGGCCTAGGACACGGAGTTCTTAGCCTGGAAAGGGCTGGACACAGCCAGGCACAGATTTGGGTTTGTGCTCTCATGAGAGGCAGCACAACTGCCCGGGGCCCGCTCAGCTCAGCCTTGAGTGGGTCACTGGATCTCCAGCACTGCTGTGGCACTGTCTGAGAACATCAGTCTCTCTGCAAAGGCTATGCATCAAACACTGTGCAGTCAAGAAGCTACTGGGTTAGATTTTACAGGTATCAATGCAGATCATAACATGATCCCACCCCAGCTGAAACAGCTCTGTGAAACAGTTCTGCTCTTCCTGTAGCCTGGATATTGAGCCCATTACCCAAGGGATGTATGCAAAGCTTTTCCCCCTCTCTGGGCAGCACTTGTAGACTGGAAGAACCAGAGAGCTCAGGAGAAGATCTGCTCTCAGTGTTATCCTATCCTCAGACAGAACACAGAACCCTCAGGGATCACTCTGTGAAGATAAAAGAAGAGTTAAAGCAGTGGGTCAGCTGAACCTCCTAACAAACCATGGAATAAAAGTACACTGAACCAAACAACCCATGCCAGAGCTACAGCCTGGCCTTGCTACAAAGCATCATCAGGCTTGTGCTCACTGAAAAGTTCCAGTCTTTCTAGAGATGTCCAATAAAACCTGGCTACAACTTAAAGAATAAGACCCACCAGCAAGCAGCAGACAGCAGCAGTGTCAACACACCTCAAGAGAGAAAAAGGTGCAAGCCCTGGTGAGCAGCAGCTACCAACACTTCTGGGCCTCGAGTCCCCAGTCCCATAAGAACACTCCTATGTCTGTGTCAAACCACCTGCCCCCAGGGTAAGGAAATCCTTGGACTACAACGAGAATATTTTTTATTTTTAAAAATAACCAATAAAGAGCACCAGAGAATCCCACTTCCCAGCATCTCCACCTCCACCGGCACTCAGTTGAGACTGGGTTGAGCCCCACAGCTCAGGTAGTGCTGGACCCACCCCTGACTGTGGGGACACTTCATTATTTTGTGCTCCAGCAGAGTTTCGGGCAGTAAAGCCCCCAAAGGCCCCATCGCAGCCCTGCCGGCACGCAGGATGCTCTCCTTCTCCTACAGAGCTCACCTTGACGAAGCGAGAGCTCGCAGTGACGGTCCCTGCACCCAAGCTCGGCGGGACACCAAACTTCAGCCCAACCCTTCCTCCGCACACACCGCGAACTGTGGCAGGATGAACCCACCCAGGGGCGATGCACTCCGGCCTAACGGGAAGATCGTGCCCCTCGCAGGGAAGAGCGATACCAACCTTGGCTTACCGAGGGCTCTGCGCGGGGACCCGCGTCGGCGCCAGCTCCAGCCTAACTCATCCCTCCGTGGGAGGTGGGAAGCGACAACCATTTAGGGAGCGCGGTCGGGAGCGCAGAGGTACTTTCAAACTGGCTCGGCGGCCTGCTCGGCATGGCCCGGCCCGCTCCCGCCGGGCCCGGGCCGCCTCAGGGCC
>VXBI01000035.1:672427-780542 GCA_013397375.1 Toxostoma redivivum | reverse complement strand
GCTCGTGGTGCTGCTGGTGCTGCTGGTGGCGGCGGCGGGCGAGGAGATCAACGCCGAGGTGAGCCACGGGCGGGCCCGGGGCTCGGGCACCGCCGCAGCCGCACCTGCAGGCCCGGCCGCACCGCCGGCCGGGGCAGGTGCAGGCGGGACGGGGAACGGGGGGGGGTCCGGGTCGCCCCGGAGGTGGCGTGCAGCGGGTGCGGAGTGTAGGGAGAGAGCGCTTTGTGCCAGGCGGGGGAGGGGGTGAAAGGGCTTTTGATAACAGCTCTGTACCACCACCCTGCCGGGGCAAGGGGAGTGGGGGTAGAAGAAGTTAATAGATTAAATGTTTTTCGAATTTAAAATGTTAAGTCGTTTTTGAAAAGTAAAAGTGATAGGAAAATAATTGGGGTATGAAAAGGATTGGAGAACCTGGAAAAGAAGACTTGGAAAACGAAAAAGACTTGGAAGAGGAATAAGATCTGGAAAAGGAAAAAGACTTGGAAGAGGAATAAGACTTGGAAAAGGAAAAATAATTGGAAGGAATTTAGTAAAAAAGCTGTAGAGATTAAAAGGAAAACCCCCCTAATTTGGAAAATAAAAAATGAAGAATAAGAGAAAAAAAGAAAGTTGCAAAAGAGTAATAATAAAGATAAAAATAAAATGCAATTAAAGCAGACAAGAGGGGGCGGAGGCTGGGGCAGGAAGGAAGAGCCCTGGCGCGCCCCAGCACCCTCCTGCCCCCCGCCCTGGGGCTGCAGCCCCGCAGGACAGAAGCCCCTTTGTGGCTGCAGGCCGGGGTGAGGGTCCCAGGCGTCACATCCCTCAGCAGCTCCCAGGGGATGCCTCTGGAGGAGGATGGGGACGGACAGCCCGCAGGCAGCCTGGCCCCCTGCCAGCTGCTTTGTCCCTGGAGTTAGGGCATCTGGCAGCAGCCCCCCGAGATCACAGATCCCCCACCTTTCAGGGCAGGGCAGGGACCCTGTGCCCTGCTGCCACACCGCTGCCTGCTGGCACCACTGGCAGCTGGCACTGATCTGTGAAGGGACACAGGGCTGGGGGACAGTCAGGCAGGGGGACAGATCCTTCACCACTGGGTGTCGGGGAGCTCCGTGGGGCTGCTCCGTGCCGGGGCTGCTCCGTGCTGGGGCTGACGCACGGCTCTCCCGGCGCAGGCATGGCTGCGGCTCTACGGGTACCTGCCGCAGCCCAGCCGCCGCATGTCCACCATGCGCTCGGCTCAGACCTTCTCCGCCGCGCTTGCTGAGATGCAGAAGTTCTACGGCATCACCGTCACCGGCGTGCTGGACGAGGAGACCAAGGCGTGAGTTTCTGCATTGTCCCCTTGCTCAAGCAGATGGCAGCTCTGCTCTCAGGCTCTGTGGTTTTCTCTGAGCCCCAGGGTTCTGTCGGCACCTGGGTGCTGTCTCCCTTGGGAGCTACTTCTCCCCTTTTGGGTGCTGCACCTCTGCAGCTAGGATATCGTCCTGCTGTCTATGGGTGCTGTAACCCCTCAGGGACCTTGGTTGAGCCCTGACCTGGTGTCCTCCTGGCAGGTGGATGAAACGTCCCCGCTGTGGGGTCCCAGATCAGTTTGGAGCACGGATGAAGTCCAACATGCGTCGGAAGCGGTACGCACTGACAGGGCGGCGCTGGAACCAGAGCCACCTCACCTTCAGGTACCAAACACTGCCAGGGATTCCTCCCCACAGTCCATGGAGAGCCATGGACCCCCTCAGGGAACGAGTGCTGCTCCAGACCTTCCCTAATGAATTCTATATCCCCAGCATCCAAAACTACACGGAGAAGCTGGGTCGGTACCACTCATACGAGGCTGTCCGACGAGCTTTCCGGGTGTGGGAGCAAGCCACGCCGCTAGTTTTCCGGGAGGTGGCCTATGAGGACATCCGGCAGAAGAGGAAGAAGGAAGCTGACATCATGGTGCTCTTTGCCTCTGGGTTCCATGGAGACAGCTCTCCCTTTGATGGCCTTGGAGGATTTTTGGCTCATGCCTATTTTCCCGGCCCTGGCATGGGGGGGGACACGCATTTCGACTTGGATGAGCCTTGGACGCTGGAGAATGCAGATGTGTCTGGTGAGTTGAGGGCCAAGGAGGTGATAAAGGTGACCAGAGGAGCCTGGTGGCCTTCTGGGTTGGAGCAGGGATGGTGGGGAGGGGGCTGTGCTGGTGTGGACAGGAATGGCAGGGAGAGCAGGTCCACCATGGGTGATGCAGACCGGTCCCACTGGAGCACTCCTGTTGCAGGGTGCTGGTCCAGGGGTCCATCTCATGTGTCACGTCCTTCACCCCCTCTTGCTGATGGTGCCTCTCCATGCAGGGAACAACCTTTTCCTGGTGGCTGTGCACGAGCTGGGGCACTCACTGGGCTTGGAGCACTCCAGCAACCCCAGTGCTATCATGGCCCCCTTCTACCAGTGGATGGACACGGAGAACTTCCAGCTGCCTGAGGATGACCTCAAGGGCATCCAGCAGCTCTACGGTGAGGAGCTGGTTGGGGGATCATCCCAGAGGTGGGATTCTGGGCATGTGTGTGGGGAAACTGAGGCACAGGTGCTGCTGGTCTGCGTCATCACATCCCTTTTCTCATCTGCCCAATCCAGGTACCGCAGATGGGCACCCTCAGCCCACCAAGCCTTTGCCCACCGTGACACCCCGGAGACCTGGCAGGCCAGACCAGAGACCCCCTAAACCTCCCCCTCCGGGGAAACCAGAGCGACCACCCAAACCTGGCAGCCCAGACCGACCTGACCAGTATGGCCCTGATATCTGCGATGGGGACTTTGACACGGTGGCAGTGCTGCGTGGGGAGATGTTCGTGTTCAAGGTACCTGCCAGGACTGCCCCCACAACCCCTTCCTTGGGGATATAGTGGGTCTGTGGGTGGGAGGACTCCTCAGCAAGGTGACTGTGTCCCTGTGTCCTCCCAATGCTCTGTCAATACCCTGTTTCTTTCCAGGGCCGGTGGTTCTGGAGGGTCCGGCACAACCGAGTGCTGGACAATTATCCCATGCCCATCGGGCACTTCTGGCGGGGCCTCCCTGGAGACATCGATGCTGCCTATGAGAGGCATGACGGGAAGTTCGTCTTCTTTAAAGGTGAGCAGGGAAGCTGGATGGGAGGGCTGAGGTGGAAGTGAGACCCCAGTGCCCCCCACAGAGCTGCTGAGAGCTTGTTGGCTTCATCCCATCCTGACCCACCTCCCCAGCCACAGCTGCTGTGTGATCCCAAGGGGTCAGGGTGGCCACAGGCATCTACCACTATCCCTATCCATTTGTGCCTGCCACAGCAGCTGGGCAGCACCTTCTCGTCCCCCTTCTTCAACTCTTTCCCCTCTAGGTGACCGGTACTGGCTCTTCCGAGAAGCCAACCTGGAGCCTGGGTACCCACAGCCCCTGGTCACCTATGGACAGGGCATCCCCTACGACAGCATTGACACGGCCGTCTGGTGGGAGCCCACGGGACACACCTTCTTCTTCCGTGAGGACAGGTGAGTGTCTGTGCGGTTCTCCCTGCTCTGCTGCCTCCTGGCCCTGTCAGGAGGAGATTGTTGGACAATGGGGACCCCTGTGGTCCTCACCTGCTCCCCACCTCCCTCCCCAGATACTGGCGCTTTAACGAGGACACACGCTCAGTGGACCCTGGGTACCCAAAGCCCATTTCTGTCTGGGTGGGCATCCCTCCCTCGCCCAAGGGAGCCTTCCTCAGCCCAGACGCCTGTAAGTACAGGAGGAGAGGGGTGGGTGGGTGGTGGTGGTGGGAGTCGGGGTCTCAGGGCTGAGATGACCCCTCTGATAGCCTGGCCACATGGGATAGACTTGGGGAGAGTGTCTGGGAGTCAGTGGTGAATCCCTTTCTGAAGGGTTTCACCAGTCCTGGAGCAAAACTTGCTGTCTTGGGCAACTGCAGGACTGCCCAGATTCTGCAGTGTTCTGTGCCCACCGACTTACCCCTTGTCTCCATGTTCTCTCCTCCAGCCTCCACCTACTTCTACAGAGGCACAAAGTACTGGAAGTTCGACAATGAGCGTCTCAAGACAGAGCCAGGCTATCCCAAATCCATCCTACGGGACTTCATGGGTTGTCACACGGAGCTGGTCCCAGACCCCAATCCCCGCTGGCCCGATGTGGACCGACCCCCCTTCAACCCTGATGGGGATGGGGGGACTGAAGGTGAGGAGGAGGAAGAGGAAGATGAGGATTACAACGAGGGAGATGGCCAGCCAGGCAGGGACGTGGACGTGGTGGTGCAGATCGATGAGTACACACGCACCATGAGCGTGGTCATGGTGCTGGTGCTGCTGGTGCTGCTGCTCTGCATCCTGGGCCTCATCTACGTCATCGTCCAGATGCAGAGGAAGGGCGCACCCCGAATGCTCTTGTACTGCAAGCGCTCCTTGCAGGAGTGGGTCTGACCCTGGCTCCCTCCCCCAACCACCCCCACCACCATGGTGCTAAGATGGACCTGACACCCCCTCTCCTTGACCCTCACCACGGCCTCGGCCCCTCTACCCCATTGTTGCTTGATGGCTCCAGCCTCAGAAAAGGGGGGATGCCCAACCCCCTCAGCCCCTCCAGAGCAGCCGGGCTGGGACCGGGGATGGTCATGGGGGGGCTGGAGGGCATCCAGGCCCTTCCTGCTCCCCAGTGCCTGTGCGTTCCCCTAGCCATGACCCTCAGGCTGCCACCCATCACGTGTCTGCATCTGCCATGGGTCCCTGCAGGGTCCCTTCCTCCTGTGTGAGCCTGCTGCAGCTTGGGTGGTCAGTGGGCTGGGGGCTGCTCACAAGTGCTATGGGCTGGCAGGGCTCGGCCACGGGGCACCTGCAGCGGTGGGGAAGGGAGGGCTGAGCTCATGGCTGTGTTTCCTGTTGAACCATGGGGATACAGGGATGTGGTGCCTAAAGACAGTGTGAGTTAGGAGATGCCACCTCTGCAACCCTGCTGGGGCTCAGCTTAGTCCGGGCCCTGCTGCTGCCACCGTGGGATGAAGCCCTGGGGCACGTGGTCCTGTGGGCAGGGCAGTGGGCACGGCCGCCTTATATGTCCATTAAACGGGTCGGGTGTGTGGAAAGCTGTGGTGCCATCGTCCTTCCTGCTGCTGGGGTGCCCTGGGAGGTATTGGGCAAATTTCATGGTAATGGAGCTTGTCTTGAGGGGGTCATTATGTATAGCACCACCAGGGGACCGGGTGCCATGGTAGGGGATGCAGGGAAGGGGCCAGCATGGCCAGTGATGTCCCTGCCCTGGGGCTGCCACTTTAGGGGGGTCAGCTAAAGCAGCCCCCCCACCCCCACCGGTGGACAGAGCGGCCTTTCAGCAGCTCCCATGGCAGTGACAAGAGCCTCGCTGGGAACACAGGGTGCCTTGTTCTCCCCCAGCCAGCACTGCTCTTCAGCCTGGGGCAGCCGCCTCCCTTCCCCGTGCAGGGGCCAGCAGCAGCTGCGGGACCCTCCTGGAGCCACTTCACAGGGTGCTGCAGCTCCTTGTCCCCACGCAGCCCTGTCGAGTTTCCTGGGGGGAAGGGGTGGCCATATCCTGTCTTACCACTACTGTCTCGGCAGAGGAAGGCAAGAGGAGTCACAACTGCTGCAGGGATCAGGGAAATAATAATGGGAGTGGGAAAGATTAGACTTAAGGGCTAGGAAATTGGCTTTGTCTGAGGAAAAATGCTGCTCATTTTGCAAAGCAAACCACAGAGATGGAGGTAGTGGTGTCCCTGCCTCTTCTGGTGATGTGATGATCACAGGGGTGGCAGCCAGAGCTAGGTTTGCTCTCCAGCTGCAGGTGCAGCTTTGGGGTGGGCAGCAGAGGCCTGGCACAGTCGCTGCACTGGTGGGGAGGCTGGTTGGGCTGTGCTGGGCAAGGGGGTTGTGTGAACCTGACCCATCTCTGTGGGGATGACCCTGTGGAATGGGGGAGCATCACCAGTATCCTTGCTTCCTCCAGCCTCCCCTGCAGCAGGACCAGGGCCAGAACTGTGCCAGCACCTGTGCCCTGCTTCTTCCCCATTGGATCCCAGAAACCTGGGGTTTTTGAGTTTTTTGTGCTTTTAAGTGCAAGTACCCCTGTCTTGCTGCACCTCTGCTCCCCTTGCCGTGGTGCTCCAGCTGCTCCTTTGCCTTCATCCCCTCCTGCCAGCCCTGGTGGGTGGGAGGGTTCCCCCACTTCATGGATGAGGATATGAAGCCTTTGTGCTTCCCCCATCCTTCCCCCTCCCCAAGGCCCAGGGCTGCTGGCTCAGTTCCCAACTGCTCCAACCACTTCCCAGCACTGAATTACCCTGAGCTGCCCAGCCACTCGTCAGCCGCTAATTACTGTAAAAGGGAACGACTGATGCTGGCTCTCGCCCCGCTTTCCTGGTGCTGGGGGGGAACCCTGTGGCCTGAGTCACCCATCCCCTGCCCCAGCCTCCATCCCTGCCCACACTGCGCAGCGATTTCCAACCATGAGCCGATTCCCTGGAAAACACGTTTCGCTCCGACTCAGCACATCGCTGCAGCCAAGCGAGAAGTTAAAATCAGGAACAGAAAACCTCTGAGGAATTGGGGGGAGTGGGTGGAAAAAGGTCTCCAAGTGGCTCAGGGCTGTTGTGCTCCATCAGCCAGGCCTTGCTGGGTCACATTCCTTGGCTTTTAACTTCTTTCAGTTCAGTTTTGACCATTTTGCCCAGATTTGGGCTTGTGTGGGTCTTCCCCAGAGCTGAGGGAGGACCCCCAGCTCTGCTGAGCCAGGAGCCCTGCCATAGGGCAGTCCCACACTCCAGCCTGTGCTGAACCAGGGCCAAACAGGTACCAGGAGCTGCCAAAAGCCATGAACCTGGTGAGAGGGCGAGGCAGGAGGAAAGCAAGGCTGGGATTCAGTCTCCCCACCCCCACAGAGACTGCTCCAGAGGCCAGCACAGATGCATTTCCCACGGCAGATGCATTTCCCACACTGGATGCACTTCCCGCGGCAGATGCATTTCCGACAACAGATGTATTTCCCACGGCAGCAGAGTTTCCTTCTCTCCTGGGGGTACAGAGGGCTCGATGGGGTGCAGGGCTGGGACCCCAAAGCCTGATACCTGGAAAGGTGCCTGGCTCTCAGGGGAAGCCAGAGCTGGACAAAGATGCCCAGGGCAGCTGCTCATGGTGTCCCTTCTATGGCAGGGGAGGGGCCTCCTTGCTGATTGAGAGCGGGACAGGAGCTGGGAACAATTCCCCAGTGGGAATTAGGGATGCTGGGAGCAGAGGCCCAGGCTGCCAGGCTTTCTGAGCTGGGACACCACTTCCCACCCCCTTCTGCTTTTCCCCGGATGCTGCAGCAGAGCTGGTGCCAGGAGCCCAGGGCCATCTGGAAACACTCATGGACAGCAGTAAGGGACCCGCTGGAGACAAAGCCCAGCATTACAGCGGTGCTCAAGGAAGAGGCTGCTGCACTGCCCTGCATGCTCACAGTGGAGTCAGCTCACCTCTGGGCACCCATGGGTGTGAGACCCCAGGAGGGGCAGGCAGGCACCTGCTCTAAGGGACAGCAGGGTGGGAGCATGGGGAGTGCGCGGCCGGCTGAGCCTGGCCCTGGCAGGCACCAGGCTGCCCCACCAGACAGCTCCCTGCTTCCCAAAAATAGGTTGGAGAGCCTGACCTGGAAAAGACCCTGGGAGCTCAGTGTCCTCCAGGCCCTGCTGTGCTGGGGTGTGAGTGAGGGGGTGACCAGGGCTGGCAGGAGCTCTCTGCCTGGCTGGCACCATATCAGGAGAATCCTCCTCTTCCTCTGCAAGGCAGGGCACGATCCCCCTGTTCAGCGCTGAGGAAAGGACCCGGAAAACACAGAGGAAGCTGGGCTCAGTGCAGAGGAAGAACTGGGGCTGGGATACAGCAAGCAGCCACCGGCCAGCTCAAGGTCGGAGGAAACAATGCTGGGGATGGAGGGAAGGGCTGCGGGGCCCTGGGAGGGGTTGAACCTGCTGCCTGTGCTCGCTGCAGGCAGGGTGGAATGCACCCATCAACCACACTGAGCACAGCACGTGTGTGTGGCTCATATCCCTCTCCTCCCCTCACAGCCACCTGGCAGCCCCCAGCCTGCTCTGGGGGTGCTGGGACCCCTCATCTCACAGAAATTAATTTCTGGGGCTGCAGGGGCAACACATGAAGTGATGGTGAAGCAAATGGGCTGCAGGTCTGCTTCGGCATAAGTAGGCATCCAACATCTTCTCACCTCTAGGGGCTCTGAGGCTTTCCCCACTGCATCCCAGGTTAACTCTCAGGGTGCACAATTGCTCCCTTATCCAAATGAATCAAATTTGGATGGTCCCATTTTGCATCCTGTCAGGGGAAGCTGTCACCCCTCTCCTGCAGGCACTAGCAGCAGGAGAATATCAGGAATATCAGCTCTCTCTGCATGTGGTGGCCAAAGTCCCTAGTACCGTCACTTGGTTTTCCTGGGCGGTGGCCAGTGGTAAAACTCAAAATAAATATTTCCCTTGCCTCCAGCACTGCCTGCCCCACATTAGACAACAGCTGCAAAGGATTAATGTCGCCCTGGAGGTGTAATCCCTCTATAAAGATGACAACATTTGGCCCAAGACATCCAGGGAGACGTAGCATGGACGAGAAGCAGAGTTTGGCCCAGATTTTTTTGATTCCTGCTTATCCCCCTGTGATCACAGCTCTATGCTTCTTTGTCAGGACCCACTTGATAGGAAAGTGATAAAGTGCAAGGGGACAAACACAGGCAGGGACAGGAGCTTGTACCAGTGTCCTGCCACTCTGCTGGGTTGGACACTCACACAGGATTCTACTGCCCCAGCAGCAGAGCAAACGGAGAAAGCTTTCCAGGAAAACCCATTGCCTGCTTGCCCTGCCAGCAGCTGCCACCTGCCCAGGCAGAGCCACTGGAGCCTTGGGATGTCCCAGCCCTGGCTTGCAACACTGTGACTGCCAGCTGCTCCAGCCCAAGCCTGCTGCTGCTGGCCCAGCCCAGGGTGGGTCCCTTGCTCCAAGGAGCTGCAGCCTGTGCACGAATCCTATTTCAGCACCCAAGCTTTCAAAGGGGAAGCTTTGCCTTTCATATAGAAAGCAGCTCCCAGCACTGAGGTCCTGATCAGAGTGTCCAAGTGCAGAACCTTGCCGCAGCCAATGGATGACAAAGGTGAAAAGCTGGTGCACAGAAGGAAAACTGATCTTTGGGTGGGTCCTGCTCTGCCTTGGGTTGAAACCAGGGCTCCCCACAAAGATTCTTTTCTCTCCCACTAGACAAGGACTTATGCAGGAAGGAAGGAGCAGGCCACCCGCAGAAAGGTGAAGGAGGAGATATTTAAGATCTTTTCCCCACAGGCTGCCTGCACTGAACTGGGAGTCCCATCTGCCCACCCCTCATACCCAGCTGGGGCTGCCCGGGGAGCAGGCAGGCAGTAGCCATCCATGACTCCCATCTCTGCCCCCACCTCCTTTCTGCATTCCTCCACTCTTTCCATGTAAGAGGATGTTGCATCCCAGCCACGTCAAAAACCATAATCAAAGGAGTAAGAAGCTGAGTTCTTCACCACAGGAGTTTTGCTGCTGACACAATGCCTCTGACATTCTGGCCCATCTACCAGCAGCATCCACAGGAAGAGCATCCAACTTCACTCACCTTCAGCGTGATGGTTAAAGTTTTGATGAGAGAGAGGGATCAGAAGAGAAAGATTTTGGAAGACCACTTAAATCACCAAGCATCTGGCCATAAAGGAAAGAGCCAGTATCCGATGATGCTCCACTTTGTGCAGCAAGTAAACAGGAAGATTCAGTATTTTGTTTTGTATTTAAAAATACACAGAAGGTCCATATGGATGTAAGGGTTTGTAGCTGGGAGTTTATTCCAGCAAATCCGCTGGCACAGCTCCTAGAGGTCGGGCAGGAATCAGCAACAGGGCCCATCTGATCTCTGCAGAGGCAGCCAGCTTGGGGCCCAGGGGAGCCCAGCCCCTCTTAATGCATTAGGGCCGGTCACTCAGAGTGAGCTCAACTCCTCAAGGACAAGGGGCAACACCAGCCCAGGCCCCAGCAGGACAGGGAAAGGCAGCAGCAACTCCTGCTGAATGTTCAGCTGCCAGACTGCCAAAAACTGAGCAAGGGCTTGCGGGAAAGGATGCACATTTTACCCACTGGGGTCTGATGGATCCACTCAGCAGCTCCCCCAGCTCTGGCAAGCTCTGCCAACATGAAGAAAGTCTCACCATGGACTTCATTAAGCCCAACCCTTGGCATGCAATCCAGTGTGATTCCACTTAACAGACTGAGTCCAGCCAAACCTTGACATATGTCAATGCAAGATGAATGCTGCTTTCTCATGTAGGATTCCTTGGCTGGGCTCCTTAGAGCTAACCAAACTGTTAGCAGAATTGAAAAGGTCTTCTCCAGAAAACCTTCTGTAGGTACAATCCAGCCCCACATGGCAGCACCTCCAGTTCAAAGCACAGCAGCTCTAAAGGTGTAGGTGAGGCAGCTCCGTTACAGCTTTGCCACAGAGGTGCACAGATATGCCAAACCTTTAAACCAGGTGAGGTCTCAGTAGTCAGGATTAAACCAGAATCTAAGGTGGATGTCCCCCAGCAGGTTCTCCTCCTCCTGGGAGAGAGCAGCTTCGTTCTACAGAGCAGTAACAGAAGTGAAATCTTCTCCATTCACTGCACAGCCCAGGGAAGGATCAGTCCCAGCCTTTGGTACTTCCCCTCCAGCATACTGATGGGGGGCTTGGCCCCAGGCTGGAAAGGCATCTACTCCCAGACTCACCCCATTACTGATGGAGTCTCGGGCCTTCCCTTTGCAAGTCTTTCCACAACAAAGGCAGATTGGTTTGAGGCAGGGAAGGGCAGCTTCAGCACAGGAAAAGACTTCCGCTCCTGTTATGCTGCTTTGCTAAACCTCCCCTTTGATCCCTGGGGAAAGGGATAATTTGGCAGCTGGAAGGCTATTGTGTGCCTCCTGCTGCTACAGGCTTGGCTGAGAGCTGGAGTGAGTTGGTAACTACACAGCCAACAAAACTGTGCCTCAACAGGTAGGTAAGCCTAATCTGTCACTGCTGGGGGAAATGGCTTCAAGGAAAAAGGAAATGAAAACCCCATTTTCATGAACAGCATGAGTTTTTGTCATAGTACCACAAACTTCATGGATTGTAGACATTTTCTGTCTTCTCTGTGGAAACCTCACTAATTTTCCTCTGACCAGATTGCTGCTGTGTGTGCTATGCTGTCCCTTAAACAGTGAGAGTGCTCATCATAGTCAAGTTCAGAGGAAAATTCTAACATCTGGATTCTCAAATAAATTCTCTGGCACTTCCTGAGGCACTAAAATGTATAATTTAAGGATCCATCAAAGGAGGAATAAGACAGAAGCAGATTTACAGAGCCAAATGTTTAATAACTTTTCAAGAACAAGTATTACATCCATATTTAGAGCATATATAAGAGATGGAAAACAAGGAAATAAAAAATAAAGTTGCTAACTTCAAGAGGATACACTTAACTCCACAATTCCTGCTGAATCCCTTCTTTGGAGGCACAGTGGCCACTTTGAGCAAGACAAGACTGGGTACCAGGCCACCTGCAGACTTTAGGCTCAGCACTTCAGGAACAGCCAGGAAAACTCTGACTCTGTACGCAATTTGCACGCCAACATCTCTTCCCAATGTGGTGTTATTGCTGGACAGAGCAGGGAGAAGAAAGGAGACACTTACAAGACTTGGCAGCACAAGATAACAGTACTGAGAGGGCTCCAAGCACTGCCCAGACACCTCTGTGAAGCTGCTACAGCCCAAAAGGCAGTGACAGGTTCCTCAAAGGTGTTATCTACAGTTAACACTGCCTTCTACCTCCCACTATGATCAGCCCCCAATATCCTTCCTCAGCAGCTTGAAACTTTGCCCAGGAATCTTCTTTGCTAAAAGTGTCTGCACTCAGATGGGCTGGCCCTGGCAAAAAAGGTGCTTCCTCACAAGCCTCAAAATTGCTGCATGTTGCTCAAGATCTCTCTGTTTGCCAGCATGTTCACTCCTCTCCCATCACTGCAGGAGCAGAGCTTCGCATCTCCTTCCCCCCTCATGGCACCACCGCCTGCACTAGGCAGGGAAAAGATCAGAGGGGACTCATTTTGGGCTAGAGGGACACAAACAGCATCTCTCCTGGAAGACAAATGTGGAGCTGCAGCTGCTCTGAAGAGCAAAATTGCTGAGCTGAGTCATGGATGAAAGCTCTGGAGAGATGCCGAGAGGCTGCAACTGCCCAGAGTCCTCCAACACAACCAGGGAGAACATGGGGAGCAGCTAAACAGCTCATGCTGCTCCTAGATGGGAATGACAATTTCCATGTGTTTTGGCAGGAAAGCTGTGCAGCAAGGCACCCCAGACAGACTGCTCACCCTGGCAACAGAGAGGGTGCTCCCTGGCTGGTGGCCAAAGCTGGCAAGAGCTCTGCTGCCAGAAGAAACTCTGAGTTGTAAAGGCAGCAGGAGAAGGCAGAGGAATGCTAGTCTGGCTCACTGTTCTCCCACCCTCCTTCCCACATGTAGCTCACCTTGGCCTTGTTCTGGACAGGGAGATACAGCTTGAACTCAGCTGGGAGCTCATCCTCTGAGTACAGCCGGTCAGAGAAATACACCCGTCGGATGCGACAGTTAGCGTGGATCTGAGAGTAAAACAAAGAGTCAGTCCACTTTCCACATGCTCTTTCCACATCCAGCTTTGGTGTCATGCTGCAACATGGATTCTTTGGCTCAGCAGCTGGAAATCTACCTCACTGTCTTGCTTTTTTGAATCTTACAGGGCATCAGAGAAATGATGGTCTGTGCCCTCTGCTCTGCATTAGATGCTCTCTCCAGGGATGAACGCTTGCTCAAAAGATTTGGCCAAGCTCTGCCAACTGAGATCTGTCTTGATTGCTACAGGGATTCTCTGCTGTGAGCTGACCTCTGCTTTGCTGGTATCAGCATTTGCTGGAACACCCACAGCCTCGGCCTGCTACATTTTTAACACACCCACTTCAGGGCCTCCCTGAGGTCAGGAATGAGCCTGTCCAGTCTGAGCTGCCTCCACTATCAGCTGGCAGCAAAGGAGTTGCCCTGGTCCCCCTCATGAGTATGTGAGAAGGCAGAAAACTCTCAGCTGACTGCCTGCACCTCAGGGCAATCCTGCGGAACTGCAGCACTCCCCTCTAAGGGAGGGGAGTTCCACTAAGGAACAGGCATGCTCCACACACAGACATTCCTCAAAATAACACACACCACTGGACACTGTGAACATGACTCCCTAGCATAGGGAACAAGTTCCATGTCCTCAGCAGGAGCAAACACTGCATCAGCTCTGTTACAAGGGACTCAGTGAAAGCAGGGTCACTCCACTACCACTAGGAAACAAGCTTGACCAGGGGTATGAATGGTCTGCACACCATGGATCTTTACCATCCAGGCTCCCATTCAGCCAATCACTGTCCAGCCTATCCAGACAGTAAGGCAACACAGAGATAAATCCCAGCAGAGCTCCACCTTCACGGCATGCCACAGGGAACTGCAACTCTCACCCTAACCAACAGCCAGCCAGAGAAACAAGAGGGAACTGGGCCTCCTTCATCCCAGTCTAGTCAAGTAAAGTGAGGCCTCAGTCAGGCCTTGGCTCCCCTTCCACAGTGCTCTGCAAAGAGCAGCGCTGGCGAAGGAACCATGCAGGGCTAAAGCCAGATTCCCATCGTGCTGTCCCAGCCAGCAGGAACATCAGAAGCAGTTGGTTTCCCAGGGCTGCTTCTCACCTGCACTCGCAGGGTCTCGATGTAGTTGGTGCCATAGGCGCGGCGCGTGAAGTCGGACAGGTTGAACTGGATCTGGTTCCAGCCGTCGTCCAGCCGCATGGGCATCGTGCAGATGAAGGGCTTCACCCGGGTCGTGCTCTGGTAGTTGCTCGCCCGGAAACGCCGACGGACGTTCTTATCATCCAGCACCTGGGCAAGGAAGGCAGGCTGCTCACCCAGGCGCCAGGCCCCGGCTTCCCAGGACAGCACTACCCGTCTCCAAGAGGACTCTCTATTCCCACCCCTCCATTCCACAGCAGAAGGAATTTTAACACAGGAAACAGACCCATTTTCAGGAATAGCAACAATGTGTTTGTGAGCTGACTGATGCCCCCATACCAGAAAACCTGACACACCACATGGCCAAGAAAGCAAAACTGTTTTGGGGATCACTCACTGCCTGGGACAAGTTCCAACACAAGACTGCAGGCTCTCTGGCGCCTTCCTCAGTGGTCCCTGGAGGGGCCTCCCCACTGCACACTCCTCACCTGCACTTCAAAAGTGAAGTATTTTTTCAGGTTCTTGATGATCATCACTAGGAAAGGTAGTTTGATGCCCAGGGTCTTCTTTGGGTCAGCAGGGCACGTGATGTACGTGGTACTGAGAGGTGAGAGAAAAACACTTTAGGATCTCACGGAGCACAAAGTGCACAGCCCGAGGTAACCCAAGTCTCTCCCTTGGCCAAATGCAGCCTTGGAGGACAGGCAGAAATGGATAACTGTGATCATAAGATCTCAGCAACAAGCAGGGCTTCCTGTAACAGAAGGAGGAGTTTCAGAGGTAGCTGCAGGCAGAAAAAGATAAAAGGCACAAAGAATACATCTCAAATTGCACTTTTCTCACCCAGGGCATGAAATACCTTCCTGGACAGCTTCACCTCCCCAATTTCAAGGCCATGTCAGTTCTGTTTCTTAACACAACCTCCTCCTACCCTTGACTGAACAGGTCAGATCATGGCAGAGGCTCTGTGTGCTCTATACGGCTGGGAAAACAGAGGTCATGAGCCCTAGAAGTACACGTCACGCCTGGCAAGTTCTGTATCAACACTTCTTGGAGGAAGAGAAGCATTGGCTCAGGAGAGGAGTCTCCACTGCCCTTATAAGGAGCGCCCTGCTCTGAATCACCCCTGCAGAAGCCTTGGAGACTCTGAGCCCGCTCATGGAGCTGGCGTCTGTCTCCCGGGGTGATGGAGACGAGGTTGCTAAGAGAAGCTCCATAAGCAAATCCCCTCATAAATCTCCCTTTGATCTTCCTTGTGTAGGGAGAGCAGTTGTCACGTGAGGAGAACAGGCCCAAGACAATAGAAGAGACAGCAGACAGTGCTGCTTTTCCAGTAACTGGCAGTGCTGACGGCTGCGTATTAAATACTGCTTTTTTTCCCTTCAAGTGGTGGAAAAGCAATGGATTTTATTTTTTATCCCTTAGCCTCACTGAGGATGAGAGTGAGTTCCACAAGCACACTCAGGGAAAGGCACAGCATACTCCCACAGAGGAGTATCAGTAATATGACCCAGATTCTTCAATTTATTGACAAAGACATTGCCATCACATTGCTGTAGTTTGAGGATGATGTCTGCTGAGCACTGACATCTTTCACTCTGCTTCAGGGCAGAGTCCTATTCCCCCAGAACAGCAGAAAAGGCTTCTCCTACCTGACATTTGTTCCTTCAATCTCCAGCACCAGTGACTGAATGTCATTGTCCGTGATTCGCTTAATGTGGCCATTGCGCACCTGGAACAAAGGTGGAGAGGCAGCACAGATGTTACTTGACAGGGGAAAAAAGAAGCACAAGCAGCTCCATTAAGAGAAGGAATAAGACCCCAGGAAGACCCATCTACATTCACTTGGCTCCTATTCTTCTGCACCTCGCTGTTTCAAAGGCTTTGATCACTGCCCCAGTGCCAGCAAGAGTTTATGGCCCAGCATGCTGCATGTACATTGAGTGCAAGACTTCCATCTATCAAAATACACTGCAGTGAACACAAGGGACTCAAGCCTCACGTCAGAGGCCCAAATAAACAAACATTAAAGAGTCAAACTTGAGTGCAATAAGAGATAAAAACAAGGCCAAGCCATACAGAGGAGCCACCAGCCAGCCACCGGTCACTAAGGCGACTTAGTCTGTTCTGCTGGACATGGCTGACTGCCTCTGGGGAAGGGCTGGACACTCATACACTCAGGCACACTCACACACACTCTCTCTCCACCAACACAAGCAGTTCACATACTACTAAGGCCAAAAACTAGATGGGTTTTCCTCACATCACATCAGCTTGAGATATTCCCTAAGCTCTAAAACAAATGACAGCCTGCTGGTTCTTTTTGCAAAGATATTAAAGTCTACATTAGGATAGCTGTGAACTCAGTAATCTTGGGCATGCATCTAGGACATGGGAGAACATCAAATACTGTTTCCAGTTCTCACCAAAATGACAGGGGCATTTCATGCACTGATGAAGAGAGCAGGGCAATCCTCACAATGAGCAGGCTGGCCATGCTCCATGCAAGAGAGACTATTGCAAGACTGCTGCAACCGAAAGGACCATTGCTGACATCCACCCTGCAAGCAGAGCTCTTGCTGGCCACTCATGGGCCACACAATCATAACAGTGTCACCCTGCACAGGACAATTCACATGGAAAGGTGCCTCCAGAGGTCTCCAATCCAACCTCCACCTCCAAGCAGGATCCACCCAGCCTGCTTATGGCTTATCCAGTCTGGCAGCACACTACATCCCTTTGTCTAAGAGTCTTTAATAAGTCCCGTCCTTGCACCATCTAACTAAGCTGTTGATCCTTTTTTAAAGTCACGAATATTTGTGCAAAACACAGACACACACATGGGCAGTGTGAGGCATCCCAGTTCTTCACAGAGCTACATGGGTACCCCACTGATGGGAAACAGGATGGGTCAGTGCTTCCTGTCCCCCATCTCACAACTTGTAAATGCTCACATAAGCCCACTCAGGTCAAACATCACTGCTGTCTGAACTGCCTTGAAGGCTTTTGCTCCTGCTGAAACCACAAAAAATTCAGCTAAGGCTCATGCACAAGCAACCAAACACAGACTGTAGCCTTGGTCTCAGAGGTCATAACAAGTATTTTGCAGAATCACTAAACCAAGGATGGTTTGTGATGGGGAGGAAGCAGCACAGCTCTACATCTCTAAACATCCTGAGGAGGGCTCCTTGATGCACGACAGCCCAGAGAAGGCACAGGGGCCTGAGCAGAACCACTCTAAAAAACTGACAGGAAGGAGAAACAAAGTGATGAGACATTCACAACTTCTCCTACACACTACAAGCTGTCACAGCCCACTTTTGCATGCCTTTGGCAAGCCTGTTTGAAAGGCAGGTCACGCACCAGAGAAGACCCCCGACTCAGCCCTCGCAGTGGCCACGGAGCCTTGGGCATCCCGCTGCCTGTGGCCAGTGCTGGATACTTCTGCAGCTTTCCCACAGTGCTGCAGCTGCAGATGCCGGGCTGGCTCTTCTGCCCAGCAAACGCAGAAAATACTCGTAATAACACACTGCCCTCAGAAAACACCCTGAGAGGGCACGTACACCGGCCCCGGGGCATCCAGTACCGGAGAGATGGCGCTATCCCATTCCCGGGGGTCCCGGTACCTAGTACCCGAGGGATGGCGGTATCCCGTTCCCAGGGGTCCCGGTACCCAGTACCCGAGGGATGGCGGTACCCCGTTCCCAGGGGTCCCGGTACCCAGTACCCGAGGGATGGCGGTACCCCGTTCCCAGGGGTCCTGGTACCCCGGCCGCTGCAGCGGGGCCCAGAGCGGCCCCACAGGTGTCCGGAGCGCTCCGGGCAGCCCCGGGCCTGCCCCGGGAGCCTGAGCCGAGCGGCCGTGCTGCTGCCCGGGCCGCGCCGCTGTCCGAGCCCGCCGCCTCACCTTCTTGTCCCAGATCTGGAGCGGTTTGCTGCCGATGCTGTAGAGCACGGAGAGGAAGCCGCTCTGGAAGGTGTTCTTGAACATGCCGGGGCCGGGCGGGCCGGGCCGGGCCGCGGCCTCCGCTGTGCCAGGACACGGCGGATCCCTCCGCGCCGCGCCGCGCCGCCGCCGTCACCGAGGAACTACTTGGGGCGGCCCCGGATGCACTTCCCGGTGCCGCTGTGTGGGAGCGCTGCCACGGCAACCGCGGCCCGGCCCCGGGCCTGCCCTCCCTCGCTCGGCGGAGCTGCTGGAGCCGAGCCCGCTCTCTCTCTGAGCCCTGCCCGGTGCCCTGTGGTTGGTGTCACGTTCCCTGAGCGCTGTAGGCACGGACACCTGTAAAACATCTCAGTTCTCCCCCTGCAGTTCACGACCCTCAGTGCAAAGGGAACGCCGTGGTTTGCTTTTCCCAAGGATGCTTTTTGCCCGTGCAGTGTTCCTCAGCCTGGGCTCTGCTCGTTCCTCCGAGGGCTTCCCTTGCCCCAGGAACCTCCTGAGTCTTCTTGCTGCTCTAAGCCAGGCAGGGATAACATACAGAACCTGGCAATATTGGGGGTTCGAGCACAGCTTTACGGGTCTGAGAATGTCTTTGAATAGAGACAAGGCCTTGGCACAGCTGAAGAGGCTCAACAGGAATAGTTTGGGCTAGAAATTACATTTCTAACTGACATACATTGCTTCCATGTAATAATACATGTAATAACACGTTTATATCATCTATTTTCAATACACAGACACTAAACAGCATAAAAATTACCATTCTGCACCAGCTTTATGGCTCTTCAGGTTAACTCCAGGCCTCTGTTGCCCCATCCAAATCCTAAAAATGTTGTCTTCTAGGTGTGCTTGTCTCTGCCATGGGCTACAAACACTCCTTCACAGCGCCTGGCTTAGCAGCACTTTCCTTCACAATTCTTTGCACAAACAAGTGGAGCACACAAAAAGCAAGGCATTAGTTAGAAATGATCAGCTATATTTAGTCAGTGGGTTAGAGTACACTTTCTATGGCACGATGAAATAACTTGTTCCCCTAATCAGATGGTAGGAGACAACTGGGACAAATATCCAGCTGCTGTTCCTGAACAGCCGGCTCATTCACATGCTCTCCACTTACCACTTTAATGTCATGTTTTGCTGCACACAGAAATAGGTTGTGGTTTCAAATTGTCCCTATTTCTCAATTAATTTTAATAAAATGTGGTACTCGCCCTCCTCCTTCCCCGGGCATGTGTGGGCTAGAGGAGAGGGCAGAGGCAGAGAGCCCTGTAAATCATTAACCCATATTAATGGTCAAGGATGGCATTTGGGAAGAGGTCTCTGAGAGATGTATTTCAGACTCACACCCTGATGTTATCCACCTGGAAGATCAGTAGGAAAATGTTGGCATGTTACCTCACCCCTTCTTCCAATTCCAAGGGTGTACAGGGATTGAATTTGGGGGAGCAGATGGAGGAAAGGCTCATCCTAAGAAAATGATCTGGTCGAAGAAGTGAGCAGAGTGCCTGCTCCAGAAATAACTGCCCACTAAAGCATTTCCTTCCCTTCAGAATTCTCAGCAATCCGATGCCTTCAGAGGAATGAGATTTTCAGGAAGCTTCTGAAATGTTGCTCCTCTGAAGTGTCACATTGCTGGGTGCAGTTAGGACACCAAAATGTAGCAGGTCTCTCCAGTATCACCAAGTCTGTGCTTGCCTTGGAGCACTTGGTCCAGGTTCATGGTCTGGGAGATCCTAAGCCAGGCCACTGCCCTCTTGACTGAGGCTGGAGAGCAGATGCCCAGGGCTGGGCCAGCTCCAAGGATGGTGCTTGGACCAATACCATCAGCACCAGATTCAGTCAGTTCCTTTGTGAGCCAAAAACCTTCACTACATGGCAAAACCAAGAACAAATTACTCCTGCAAAGACTGTGAGGTCCTGGGATTTGTCCACATGACTCCAGCCAACTCTTCCAGCCTGGATTTTCCTACAGGAGCAGCACTGGATGAAGGGCAGCTGTAATGGGAAAACCAAAAAGACAATTGGACAGGAGATCCATAACCATCACATGCAAGGGGGAGGCAAGGCCCAGAAGTGGCTTTGGGTGCTGAGGCAACTTGGAGGCTTTGGACCTCACACTGGCTGAACTCTGAGCAGTGCAGAAAGAGGAAGAGAAGGAAGCTGGGCTGATGCTGAGCAAGGGATAAGGAGAGAACAAGGGTGTAAACATCAGTGAGTGCAGAAGGAGACAGTGCCAGTGTGTATTGGAACAAGTTGGCAGAGAAAATCAAGGAAGGAGGACACACTGCCTTGGAGGAACCCCTTAGCAATGGATGGAGCAAGGGGCCAGAATGAGTGAAACCTTTTTGACTCCAGATGAACTGGAGACAAAGAAGGATAGGCAAAGAAGAGTTTATTTCTGACAAACAACAGTTAAAAGAGTCACTGAGAGCATTCTCTGGAGACAAGCTGTTGAATTGGAGAGGATATGAGCTGCAACAGGCAGCAAGTGGCAATGGGGAACATGATCCAACTGCATCAGGAGATGGATAGATCCAAGCAGCAACAGTGCTTGGATGTGCCACTGTTCTGCAGGGACCTCAGCTCAGCATATGCTCACAGTGCTGCCTCTGCCCAGTGTGGGCCTCATGTGGGCTCTGCCATGGGCTCTTCCCTGCTCTCATTGCTGGCAGAGGTACACCCACCAAAACTGGTCTTGATGAGCGTAGATGCCAGAGATCAGCACAGTCCTGGATACAACAGAGCTGCCATTAAACTGTTCCCTGGCAATGGACCATGCCCTGCCTTACAACACCAGTAAGTTAAACTTACCTGATGTCCATGTCCACATCTGGGCCCACAGCAAATCTCCATGTATGACACAAAAGGACAGTGTGTTCCCACACCTGTACCCATTACAGGCCTTGTGCATGGACTCACTCCTGCAATTCCACTTTGGCCAGTGTCCAGGGCTGGGTGAGAGCAGTGCTGAGTGGTTCTCAGCTGGCAGGAGCCCACAGCTGAGCTCCCCTCCCTGGGAACCAGTAACAGGTCTCTTTTCCCAGGCAAGAGCCTTGTCTCCTGGGCAGCTTCAGTATAGGGGAAAACTGTGTAGGGAAAATATATGGGCAATGAAGGAACGGAACAGCACAAGAGAAATTACCATGTACAGTCATACAGAGTCCAGCTGAAGGCTTTTAAAGACAGAATTTCAAGTGGTTCATTAATACCTAAGACCAGAGCCCAGCTTGGCCAGCAACCATTATTGCAGCCACTCTGCTGAGCACTGCCAGTGAAGGACCACATCTGAGAGGAACTCCTGCAATGCAGTGGCCCTTGGGCAGGACCACCAGGCTCACGGCTTTGCAGTCATGGTGATGGAGAGGAGGAGGAGAGCCTGAGCCCAAGAAAGAGGAAGAGATGGGAGCTGCAGTGGTTCAGAGACAGAGCCATAAGCCCCCCTAAGACTGGAAAAAGCAGGTATCAGCATTAGCACTCAGGCCACCATCCAGGCAGATACCTTCAGAAGAGTGTGGGGGCCTAAGGAGGGAAAGGAGAAACACCCCCAAAGGTGGCAAGTGGCTCCTTTGCCTCTGCCCACACTGATTTTGTACAATTTTCTCTTGCTCTCCTCACCCAGCCTGTCCTAGCCAGGCACAGGGAACAGCTCGCTCTGCCAGCACTCTCCAGCTCCCTCCCCACTGAATACTCCTCCTTGCATGCTTCTTTTAAAACTTTTATTCAACAATATAGAATTCTTTTAATTATAGTCTAGAACTGTCCATCACGATACTACATTCCCTGCAACCCCCATGTCCTGGAAGAGACAGGCACAAGCTGGCTAACCATGGTCCATCAGAGGTTGTGGGGAATAGCTGGAACAGAGGAAGGAACGACTAACCAACAACTGCTTTGCACACCCTTCACATTTCCACGCTTTCTGGGTCAGGAAGAGCTCAACAAGGAAACAGAGGCAGAAGAACCTTTAACACTCGGAGGGAAGGGCTGCGGTCATAGCGAGGCGAGTGCCGTCCAGCCAGGCGTGTGCCCCGCTCTGAGCCCTGCCCGCGCCGCGCAGTCCGCCCGCCGTCGGGACGTTTGATTTGGTTCTCATTCTGCTTATGGAAAATTGGGAGCAACAGCATCGGACCTGAGGAGAGACGGGAGGAGGGAAGTGAGCGTCGCGGGGCACTGCCAGCTCAACACGGAGCTCCTCTGGGCATGCTGCCCCAGTTCTGCCACCCCACCCCCAGCCAGGCCCAGGCACACCCTCCGTGGTCCTCTGGATGTGGGGACAGCAGGGGAACCTCAGCCTGTTTTGGAAGGGCCGAGAAAGAAAGGCAGGGCTGAGCAAGGCAGGAGAGAGATGCAGTCCAGCAAAGCAGAACTGTCACGGACACAAGTTTGGACTTTTTTTTCCATGACCTACTGTTTTGAGTTTCCCTCCACTACCACAAACAGCTCCCATAATTCCACTAAAAGCTCCCATCATGCCCAGCACACTTGCAACAGACAAGCTGGCAAAGCTGCTTATCGCATCCATTTCCTACTGCATCCCTCAGTGGCTGCTGGGGCTCAGTTTTGACCCTTTCCTCTTACAAGGCACTCAGCCAAACCCATGCTCTACCTCTGCTAGAAAGCTGGAGCCAGGCTGGCTGAAAGGCTAGGAACATTCACTAGGAGTCTCCTAACTTTCTCCAGGAGAAAGCAGATGAGGATGCATGTTCCCCAGTCCTTTTAACTTCATAGGGACAAAGCACTCTTTCCCAGCTCCTGGCTGTCCCTGCAGCCACAAGAATGCTTTGCTAAGGTCCAGAAGAGAGAAGGCTTTCCTGCTCTGAGTGCTGGAAGAGTCACTGGCTGCAGAGATGAACTGGCACAAGCTGCAGTCAAACGTCCCCATTGCCCTGGGATCAGGAGACTCCACACCCTCCTTGCTCCCAAACTACTTTTGCTCAGCTGCTGTTTCCCTCCAGGATGCCACAGCCACTGCTCATCCAGCCCTAGAGCTGGGGTAGGGATGTGGGGAGATAAGGGGCAGGTTGTTCCAGCCTCTCTGCTTACTGCAACCAGAGAAAGCCATTTCAGTCTCTGGAAGAGCAACTCTCTTCCTCTGCTTGAGGGTACTAGGAAAGAATTTCTGACTCAAATTTACAAAGCAGATACTTCTCCAAGCACCACCTTGAAATTTCACCATCAGATTCAGACACTGTCAAGCATTTATATGCAGCACTCATACACAGTGGTCAATGGTGTTCACTCAACCCATTTTTCTTCTCCCCACCTCTTCTGCCTTGCCTCTCCAGATGCTGGGAATGCCAATACACAAGAGCTGGAAAACAGACAAGCTTCTCCCATAGCAACTTGGACAGGCCATGAGAAACATTCACTTCTCAATGGAGCAATTCAATAGATATTTAAAATAATTTCAAAACTCGATATTAAAACCCCAAACCAACCCTGCTGGTACTGGCACAGCATAAGAGCATAAGAAACTCCCCTGCCCCTCAGGCCAGGCAGCCAGGAGGATGGGCAGAGGCAAGGAGAGGGCTGGGAACACTCACCAATGCCTTCAGCAGCCTCTGCAGGAGAGCAAAGGTTAGCGAGGCCCTGCAGGATGGCAGCAACCACAGGCTGCTCATCAGCCCAGACACCCAGGACGGTCCCCATGTCAAGGAAACAGCTACTCCCTACTCAGCACATCTTTGGACAAAGCCATCCACTCAGGGAGTATGAGGGTACACAGGTGGAGAACCCCCATTTCCAGCCGTGCATTGGAGACCTGGTCTGACCCACCAGGTAACAGCAGAGTCAGGTCTGTCCCGCAGGCAGTGCCTGTTTAAGGCCAGTGGAGCCCCAGAGCTGAGCCCCACGCTGTGCCCAAACCCTCGCACCTCCTCTGCGGCCCCATGGCAGCAGAGACAATCTGCTGCAGAGAAACTCTCAGGGCTGACAGCAGGAAGAACTGCAACCAAAGACTGAGTGAGAGATCCCAAAAAAACACAGACAAGAGGGGCTGGAAGAGCTTTCCTGACCTCCTGGAGGAGACAAGGCCTTCAGCTCTCAGGCCTTCTGGCTATCCCATAGATTTGAGACGGCAGACGTTCAGACGTATAGATATTTATTGGTTTCAGTGAATTATACAAATGGATTGACCTGCTGTCGATGCCAATAGAACTTTATTGGAATATGGAATGTAAACAGATGTTTCAAATAGAAACATTGCAACCTTATAAAAAATTAACTATTTCAACAATGCCGCAGAAGGAAATTCTGTGTTTAGGTGCTGGTGGGAAAACACTATCTCCAGCGTCTAGGTTTGAGTGTCACCAGAACCACTTGATGAAGTTACACACAGAACAAGTAGAGGAGGCAACTGTGAATTGTGGGGCTATAAAGCCATCGAGGGATCTGATGAAAGAACCCATAAGACGAACCCCCCACCCCCCAACAGGATCGGCACCCCAGAATTCAACAAATGGCTGACTTTGTTAAAACACTGCGTGGGATCCCAAGGCCTGGATCAGTAGCTGCACAGCCCCCGCCCTGACGCTGCTGTTTGTTGATCCTCCCCCCTCCCTGTGCTCTCCTCCCCGGCCTCCTCTCCACTCCTCCATCCTGCGGTGCTGGATTGAACCGCTCCAGAGCTGTGCTCTGGCACAAGTCTGCGTCTGGCACGAATTCTCATGGGAGCCACGTCATGAGGTACGTGGTTGCACACCTATCACAAGAAATCTTGCAACACTGACTTTCCTGAGCTCGGTGGGAAAGTCTGGATAGTCCCTCCCCTCTCCTGCCACAAGAGCAGCCCTCACATTCACAAGTTTCCAAAGCAGGTCTATTGAGTTTCTTCTCAGAGCGAGCCTTTGTCAAACACACTGGAGGGGGGGATCTCCTCTCCCCAGCAACTCGGATCAGTGCCTTCGTTTTAGTGCTCCAAACCAATCCCGAGATGCTGCTGGGTCTGTGGATTGTTTTTTGTCTAACTCCCCCTCCCTCCCCCCCCAACCACCCCGGCATTCACAATTGAAACTGGAATTCAAGGGCCAAATTCAAGCCCAGAGTGAGCAGTAAAGACTTGGACCTCAAAACAGAGTTGCACCTGCTGACCCCCAGCCTGAATTTGGTTCATTCAGAGTCTACAAGTCAGAAAGGCAAGTTTAGAAAGAGGCATGCTAAGGGCTGATGGTGGAACGACCAATTTGTCCCCATCAGCGTGGTGGGGAAGGCTGGACTGAGAAGGAAGAGAAGGATCCATAGAGATGTGAACCAGAATCAGTTGTGTGGAGCCCTGGGGACATCACTACATATTTAGCTCTTGCAAGACCATTTGCCCAGGGCTTTGGTACCACAGGGTTAGAGTTACATTAACCACAACCACCAGAGAGGAACTGAGGTTTAAGACCCCCCGCCAAGGTTAGATTTCTGCCGAGTATAAAGGGGAGGGGAAGAAGGGGGGGGGTCCTTGGTTCTTTTCCCTTCACTGTGTGACCGAAGGTTTTGCTTTTATTTGTAAACATCTTGAATTACCCGTCGTTTTCCAGTCCTCATCGTGCTGTTGTCATGCCACTGGAGAGCACAGCATTTTCTGAGCTGGGCTGGGACTGCTCCTTCACCACTGGATCTGCAGGAGACAGACCAGGCAGGAAAAGGAAACAGTATTTAATAAAGAGGAAGCTCCACCCAGGCAAATCCTTCCAGAGAAACTGGGCTCAAAACTCACAAGGCTGCTAAGGCTTTTGCAGAGTGGGGAGCCAAAATCTGCCCCCATAACTCCATCCCTGCTGGACCCAGCTACTCCACAGACTCACAGAAATAGGGGTGATCCATTGCCTCCTTAGCAGTCAGCCTCTGTTGATGGTCATATCGCAGCAGCTTGTCCAGGAGGTCAAGGACTTCAGGACTGACCAGGTGTCTGTTCTCACTGTGGATGAAGTTCTCCCAGCGCTTCCGGGAATGCCTGCAAAGGGACCAGCTGTCACTGCACAGCACTACCCTGGTGTCCCATGGCAATCACCAGCCACTTCTGAGTATAGCTGGCTGTGATAAACAGCCCACAGCTCTTCCTTGCACAAGCTACTGCCCAGAAAATACCTGCCAAAGGTGGAAAATCCTCTTCTTTATGTGCACAATTGTGTGTATCTCCTGTGCCAGGAAAGGCACAACATTGCACACTCCCTTCTGTCTACAGGGACTAGACAACATGACAGCATGTGGCAGCAGTGTAACACCCTTGGGACCAGAACTGCTCTGGCTTGCCAGCCAGCCTCACAGAAGCTGTCCTCACCATTCCATCCATTCCACTTGTCCTTTACAGAAATCTCAGCTGGAAGACTCTGAGCCACTCAGTCCACACTTAACTGCAGTGTTTACACCTCCACTTTAAGGATGTGAACAAGCAGGAGAGGGAAGAACTAGGGGATGGCTCATGAATCATGGGAGAGACAAAAGGAAAGAGCCTGCATTTCAGTGGCTTCCTGAGATGACATGAGCAGCTAGATGTGAAGCCTGAAAGCAGCACTGTTATTCAGAATACCGAGCAGGTCTTTGCTGAGAGTGCCTCAAGGGTACAGATATCAGTTTATCTCCCTCTCTGTGCTTACAAGGAAAAAAAAGGCAGCATTTCGCTTCTCCACTTACTGGCCCAGGATGTCGTTGAAGTGTGGGTCCAGTTCTATGTGGTACTTCTTGAGATACCCATACAGCTCATCTGTGCCCAGGACCTTTGCGATGCGAACCAGCTGGAACAAAAGGAATGTTCAGAGAGCAGAAGGGCAGCCCACCACTCTTTTGCAGAGGCAGAGCTGCCCAAATCTAAGAGCCCTCCTTCTGAAAACATCCCAGACAGAAGGGGTTTCTCCCTTGAAACTTGCTTTTGCAACATGTGCAGAAAACAAGTTTCCTACACATGGCAGCAAAATCACAGATGGCTTAACCAAACATGTAGCAGCATCCTCCCAGCCTGGCAGTCCCATCCCCAAAGTCTCCCCACTATACACACAGAGATGAACTGGGGACAAACTTTTCACAAAGTAAGCCAGGTAGCAATGTCTTTACTTGGTCATAATTGTCCTGGCCGTGGAAGAAGGGCTCCTTTCGGAAGATCATGCTTGCCAGCATACAGCCTAAACTCCACATGTCTAAGCTGTAGTCATACATCTGAGGGAGAAAAGGAGAAGCTGTCAGAAAAGGCACACTCACCACAGCCTGGTTCCCCACCAGCACAGGCAGCCTCAGCCTTTGCACTTCACAGCCAGCCTCTCTCCAACCCAGGCAATGCCCTGACAGGCAAAACCAGACAACCCAAAGGTGGCTAAAGGGCAGCCACAAGTGTTATCACTGGATAGCAAGGAGGAGACAGACTCTTACTTGGTAGTCCACAAGGAGCTCTGGTCCTTTGAAGTACCTAGAGGCCACACGGACGTTGTATTCCTGAGCTGGATGGTAGAACTCGGCCAGACCCCAGTCTATGAGCCGCAGCTGAACATGCAATGGAGACACAGAGTCAGCAGCCAGGAGGTGAAGCCACACTGGCCAAACCTCAATCCCTTGATGCAAGCATGGAGCCCAGGGAGGCCCTCTGTGGACAGCAGATGCTCTCAGCAGTTCTCTGATCAAATTTTTCCTTTTTCCCTAATATCAGCTGGTGCAGCAAAGCCCAGCTTAGAGAGCTCCACTGCCTTCTGAGTCCAAGCACACTGTTACTGCTGGGCAGCTGGCTCCTTACCAGCACCACCAGGTCCTTGAGTACTAGGGAACAGGCAAAAGTCTTATCCCACTGATTAGAAGGGCTGGGCTGAAGGCAGTGTTGATTTTACCTGGGGACTGAGAGCAAAAAATGGGGTGGGAGGAGGGGCTCAGCACATTGTGCAAAACAGACCATCTCCACAGCTGCAGGGATGGACAATCTGCTTACTAGGGAAGGATTCCAGTAAGAGATTCCCTTCCTTATACACCCTGCCTTGCCTGTACAGCCACTGTTGACTGACAGAGAGGGACCTGTGGACCAACAACTAGCTCCTTGACACAAACTCCAGCACAAACCCCTGTGCTGCCCATTTCCTGTGGTCTAACCAGCACACCCCAGCAGTGAGGAAGCCATGGACTCCCACTGAGGTGCTCCCCTGTGGGATTTTGACCATCTCCTGGTGCTGGCACAGGTGGAGGGGAGCCAGTAAAGAAAGGTTAGAGGAGTGTGTGCAGCTGCCAGGACTATAGGTACAGAGGCAGCAGAGTTTCAAGTTTCCCTGGAAAACCCCTGCTTGTAAGCCCTGGTGTCACAGTACCTTTTTTTGTTGGTGGTCTATCATGACGTTGTGGGGTTTGACATCCCTGTGCATGATTCCCATGCTGTGACAGTAATCCAGGGCCTGGCAGACACACACACACACATTAGACATGGCTGTAGCCACAGGCACAGCATTACCAATGTAACAGACAGTTCTCAGCCAGAAGCAAGAGTTCACAAGAAGTGCCATAACCCTGGCACATGAAATGAGCAGTTTCAGCTCTTATGCTGCACATGATAAAGTGACAAGCTGGCAACAAGACTATGGGCCTTGTGCCTTGCTGCAGTCACAGGTGTTCCCTGTGTTCCCTGCACAGTTGTTGAAGAACACAATACAGAGAGGTGTCCCACCTGGTGACAAGACCAGTGCTCCAGCCTGGGTAGCCCTGTGCTTCCTAGGTCAGGCTCTCTTCCCTAGAAAGGGAATGATTCCTACATGCATGCAGTTTTACAGCCTTCCAGTGAGGCTTTCCACTTGTGTCCCAAAACACACTCAAGCTAGAAAGTCACCTCTGCCCTGCTGATTTAAGCCAAATTACACTTAAAAAAGGCAAGCGATAGCACATGAGGGAGAGCAAAGCTGCCTCAAGCTTGTAGGCAGGAGCACATATAAGCTCCCCAGCTCCGTGTCCTTGCACCACTTGCCCCCCCCAACGCAGCTGTTCCCTTGAGCAAGGGGGTGAGAATGTTGTTTTCCCATCTCCAAGGGGAGGGAGATCCATCCATCAACATCTATCAGATGCTATGACATCTCCAGCAGCATGGAAAGAGGGTACAGCCTGTAGTCATTCAATATCCAAGACATCAGTGCCAGGGAAGCAATGCTGTCCTTGGGCCTGTGCCACAGTGGGAAGCAAGGAGGCAACAGCTTCATCACAGCAAGGCCTCAGAACAGCCCTGCAGTGACACGTGGCCTCACAGCCCACAGGACTCACAGCAAACAGTGGTCCTGGATCTCCAGTCCAGGACATCTGTAACAGGTTACACAAACTGTTTCCAGGGATGATGCTCTTCCAATGTCTTGTGTTGCCAAGGCTCAAGGATCATCTAAACTTCATCACCCCTCCCATCCTAATCCCAGGCTGCCTCAGGCTCACTCTCAGCATTTGGTAGGAAGGTCCTTCCCTTGCAGACAGGTGAGCAAGCATGGGGCTGCAGAGAAGAAAGTCTCCCTTGAGCCCACTGGATCTGTTACAGGAAGTCTCCTTTAGTCATCATGTCCTGGAGCACAAAGGGCTTTCCTAGCCTGTCCCACTCATTTCCAGAAGCATGGGAGCTGCAAACTGCCAGCCCAGAAGTGCCAAGGCCCTGTTAGGTCCTGACACAGCCAAGCTGCTGCTCCAGCAGGTCAGTACAGAACAGCCCTGGGATCAGTCAAACCTGTCAGCTCTCCTTTGTGCCCTGCTGCCTCCCCTGTCCTGCAGCTGGAGAGCCCCAACAGTCAGTAGAGCACATCCCACAGATCTGCCATGGCTCCTTGAGGGAATTTCCACAGGGAAGTGCAAGCTAGGCTAGTTAAGGGGAGGTATTTAGGGCACTCCTCACCTTTCATCAGAGGGGCAAGGAAAGCTTCGGCTGGGAGGTGTCAGAGGAAAATACTGATGTTACATGTAACAGCTGGCATAATTAGTGGGCAGAATTCACCTTCTAGGGTTGCATTTGAATACTGTGGCAGAGGAAAGCCTGGAGCCGCCAATCCCTCTCTTCCATTCTCCCTGCATCATAGTTCCCCAGCCCTGCCTCAAAGGCCTTGTCCTGGCTCTGGCTGGTTTCCTGGGAGCTGATTTTCCTCCCAGCAACCCAATGGTTCAAGAGACACAGGGAGACCAAGCACAGCTGTACCTGGTGACACAGTCACAAACACTTCAGACCTCAGAGAATCTCAGACTCTTTGGAGGTGACCAAAGGTCCCCAGGTTGGCTGCAATACCTCACAGCAACAACCCAGGTAACCTGATCTCTTGCCAAACCTTCCCAGATTATGACACTTGGATTCTGCACTGAACACAAGAGAACCTCTTAGCAACAGTACTCCATGAACCCCACTACTGCCCCTCTTGTTCCCGGTCTCCCCATCCAGACAGCATGTGCAATGCCACTCACCTTAAGCAGCTCATACATATAAAACCGAATATCAAAGTCTGTCAGGATCTGGTACAGTTGCTGAAACAGATTTGGGGAGGGAGGAAAAAAAAAGAGAGAAAAAATAAATACACCAGATTTGGATTAGTTTCATTTCCTGCACCCCACCTGCCTCCAATCATTGATCCCATTCCAGATTCCCTAAGGATGCTACCATTCCTGAGGGCTCTCCTGGTCTGAGACCTGCCAGGAAATCTAGACAAAGATGCAGGAGCTCCTGTGAAATGCTACTGGCATCATTCAGACTTGTCACAACTTTCCAACGGGAGATGGGCAGGCTGTCTGTCCAAGGGGGACAGAGCAAAAGCTCTGGAGGAGGCACAGACAATTGTGACTTTCTGTTGTCAAGTCACTGTGATGACTTTGCATGTCAGCACTGACAGCAGCATTCAGAGCAAGCGGGCTGGAAACACATGGGAAGGTGTCCAGGTGTTCAGGGTGTGACAGGGAGAGGGAAACATCAATCTAAAGGAGTATAGGGTTGGGAAGCACAAAGCTGGCTCTCCTCTATCCCAGGGTAAAGGCTAATGCAACTGAAGAGCACAGGAATGCTTGTGGAGCCAAGGAGAGCACAACTCGAGTTGTGGGGAAGTGCTCACTGCCACCACTCTCCTGGGTCCTCCTTCTGTGGCTGCTCATGTGGCAGTGACAGAGCAGGAGGCACTTTAACCTGCCCTGTGCCACCAGCACCATCACAGGAAAACTCACCATCCTGCTGCCCCCACACCAGGTCACAGCTGGCCCCAAATTGCCTTCTGCTCTGTATCTGTCACAGGCTGCGGAGTCAGCCCAACCTTGTTGAGCTGCTCTCTCTTCCAGGGAAAGCAAGGCAAGATGCCAGGGCACGGCAAGGAAGGACACTCACAGGGCAGCAGTGGGACCAGACCTCTCTGCCCTTTCTTACAAACAAGGATCATTTCACAGCTCAGACAAATCACCAATTGCATCAGTACTGGAGCCCGCTGTCCATCACAGGCACCACTTGGCGGGTTCAGGAAAAATCCCAGAGCAAAGGGATTGAAATTCACACCCCAAGAAAGCAGCTCTGGCCCTGGATCCCCTCCAGGCCTGTCTGAGATCCTCAGGTTCCTGCCTTACTGAGGGCCATCTCCAAACAGCCCCCGCCCATCCCCAAAATCAGAAATCATTTGACAACATACGAGTGTCACTTACACACACAGCTTTAAAGCCTCCAGGACACAATTGCATTGGATTCTCGTGAGCTGGGGTGATCCTAACGCTTTGGAGCAACCCAGTGAAGCAGACAAGTGAGCAGGGAGCAAAAAAGACATAGGCACAAGCTACAGAGCCATAGCAGGGATGGATTTCTTGACTTGTGCACAACTGATGCAGGACACAGGGCCAGCAGAGGACAGCTGAGTCCTTCTAGAAGTCTGTTTAAATGGCTTCCTAGGTTACAAACACTATAAGAAATGTGTAAGACACATCTTTCTGGCATTCACTGCCCTGTTCAACTTTACCTGGCAACATCACTGCATCTGGGGAAGGAGGAGGGCAGGAAAGGCAGTGGCATTACAAGACTAGACCTCATTTTTCCTATTCCCTGGCTCTCTGTCTCTTGCTGCCTGTAAGTGGGAAGGGGATGGAAAGGAAGTCACCAGTGTCTTTCTTCTCAGACCAGCAAAGCTGCTGCTTCTCTGGCTCATGGCCTTCGGCACTGGGCCATGATAAGCCCCAACACTTTTGGACAAACAGCATTAAACAGATTTCCCTAAAAGAGCTGCCTGTGAAAGCCAGCCCCGCTGACCTCTGTCAGTGCCGAGGCCAGTAGTGTGGCCAGCAATGCCCAACTATGCTCACCACAGGAACAGTCCCTGCAGGAGCCTGCTCAGCCCTGCAGGCAGCCAGAGAACACAGACAGCTTTGAAGGACAGAGCCAAGGTTTCCACTGCAAATGGCTCCTGCAGAGCAGCTGCCTCAAGCAGGCTTTGACAGTGGGCTCCAAATCCCCTTTGCCCAGCCTAGCAGGGCAAGACAGACACCTCCTTTGCAGACATGCCCCATGCTCTGCTCTTACAGTTGTCTCTGTAGAGTAGGATTATCAGAGACATCACTGTGGGGATCAGACCCAGCTCAAACATCTGCTCAGCACCCAGGATCCCAAAAGGCCTCAGACACCTGGGCTGGTCTCCTTTCTCCATACAGAGCACTAGGAAAGGCCAAACCCACCCACAGGCAGCCAGTGCCCCTCTCCAGCTTTTGGTGATATTTTGGCACACATCACATAACCAATCATAAACGAATCCTGTTAGTGCCCGAGGAGGCAGAGACACTTCCCCCACCATGGGGCTGACAGGAGTTAGATGCTTATTCCTCTCCCTTGAGTGAGCAACACAGCTGGCTACGTGCAGGAAGCAGCATCTGCAGAGCAACAGGGTGGCTGTGAGGAGAGACACTGCTTTGGGGTGCAGGGCAGCAGCAGTAGTGAAAAAAAAAGGAAAACAGTTCCCAAAGCACCCAGTCTTGGCAGCCAAACAAGGGAGGAGAATCTTTTATACTTCTGCATTGCTTATGCAGGGCAACAACATTTTTTTAACAAACCCTGGATGTACAAGGATAAAACCCATGCACACATTTCACAGCAACTGGGCCTGAAAATTCACCAAAGTGAAGGTGAAGTGAAGACTTGACTCAAAAGTCCACTGTACCCACATCCATCTGGCTGAATATCCTGGAGCAACCTTCCAACCTTCCACCTTTCTCACCTATCTCGTCTTCAGCTCCAAACCTGCTAGAGCAAATCCAACCAAGAACTGCTCCTTGAGACCTGTCTCTCTCCCCTTCCTTCCTAAGGGATTTTCCTCTTTGGGGCAATGAAAGGCACAGTACCAGGTACATTTCCAAAATATGTGACTGCTGACAGTGGCTGAAGTGCAGGCGTCTCATTTCCAATTTGAAACCAATTAGTAAAAGACATTTAATTTCACTGATGGTTCCTCAGTTGCATGTGGCTCTGCAGCGCAGCTTTCATTTAAGGCAAATTACTGTGGGGAGCTTGAATGTTCTCAGATGACAAGTAATGCAGCAGGTCTGAAGAGAAACACTAACCCTGTACATAAGCTGCTGTCCTCACACAGCAGAATACATATCCAGTCTGGCTCCAGCTCATCCTCCCAGCAAGTATAGTACTGTCACTTCCAGAAGGCACCCAGACAGGTAATTTAAGAAAATGTAATCGCCTCTGGGGAGGTATCACCTAAGTCTCTTGTTTATACCATCATTTAAGAATAGTGAAATAAAAGCTTGTGTTTCTGATCTGGGATCATCCACAGCCACAGCTTAGATCCCACAGAACTGCAGCTTCTGCCCAGGCACAGAGAGCTGAGGAAACCCAGCAGCCACTTCCATGGGTGCACTGACATGAACAGTGTTCTGCCATTCGAACAGGCAAAGGGGTCAAAGTATAAGCATCAAAGCAAAAAATAATAATGCTGGAGGAAAGGAACTTCTAGAAAGGAGACAACTGAGCAGACATCCAAGCTTGTGAGCAACTACTGCCAACAGGACAGAGAAAAAAAAATCCTGTGGAGAGGTCAGCAACCACCTGCTGCCTGCAAAATGTGTCACCAGGAGCTAAGGCCTCCCAGCCTTCATTATAGGAGGAAGGTCAGCCAGGACTGCCAACGCTGCAGCAGCATTTCCTCTGCAGGGCTGCCAGCAGGTCACAGCCCTCAGCCACACAAGCTGCCCTGGGAACCCCTCACACACTCTGAAGGTGATTTGCCAGCCAGATGCTGATTCTCATCAGTGCTGCTGAATCCAGATGTCAACACAGAGATGGGCACATCAGCAGCAGCCACATCCAAACAAAGAGAAGAGGTCCCTGTCACCTGGATTAGCTCATGTGGCACTCAACTCCAGCAGAACTTGGCTGCCTAGGGAGATAAGGATGGTGGAGCAGAGGGGACAATAAGTGGGTGCTCTCCAGCTGCTTCATGTGTACAGGTACAGAGCAAGGTGAGACCTCTAACACAAGTGGTCTCACATACTCTATACTCTCTGCTTGGCACTTCAGAGCAAGGGAAGAGACATCTTGGGAGTTTCTGTATAGAAGACACCCACAGGCACCCTCAGTAGAAGCAGCTCTATAATCTGCAATTAGTTGCAGCCCCAAGAACCTACTCAAACAGGCAGACAGCTCATGGGAGTGGAGCATCAAACAACCCACACACCCCATAGACAGCTAGGGAAATTCAGGTTACAAATAAGCTCTGAACACAAGAAGCCACACTGCATGCCCTGGGGACACACTTGCATTCCCACGACAAGTTATTCCTGCCTTGTACCAATCAGCATCAAAAGCATCAATACTTTCTGTCTTGGACTTGTACGGCTGTGAATTTGGACTTCCCCGAGGAGCCAGGTTTTCTCTCAGGAGCCTAGAAAAGTCTGCTGCAAGCTCATGGTGTTATTTCTAATCCAACAGCCAGAGCAGAGCACTGCCACTTCTGCAGTGGCCAGTCCAGTGCTCCTTACTGGCTGCCGGCTCTCCACGTGGCCAGGATGGCCAAAGGATCATGGACTCTGTGCCCAGCATTCTTCAGTTAAGAGTCCCTACTGGCCACCAGCCTCAAGGTACTGCTGAACACTCCACTTCATGGACACATTTCAGTTTCTGGGAGATATCCTTGAGGATAATTTTTTCCTCTAAGGACATGACAGAATGGTGTAATCACATTTTGACTTGGAGACACACAAACCAATCCTCAGAAAGGTGTACCACTGCCTGGGCAACGTAGCTTATCTCAAGACATGTATTAAAAATAAAAATCAGTGAAATTAAAAAGTCACTAAATAGAAAATTCTAGGACCAGCCTTACAAGGAGGCTATGGGTCACAGGAGAAGCACAGGGGCACATTCCCAACACGCAAGGCACTGGCACAGCCCAGCTGATGTCAACAAAACCCAGGCAAACCAAACCTGCTTTAATTAGCCCTGAAAGGTCACCACAGAGCACTCTCATGGCTGTTTACTGGATGGAGACAACACTCCTCTGCCTGCCCAGAGCTGCCAGGGCAGGTGCTACTGCAAGTTCCTGTTATTTTGGCTCCTGCAGTGTATCTCTACATGAGATTAAACAGCACTCAGACCTCCACTGCAGCATGGATGCAGCTCTGGCTACACACACATCCCACCCAGCAGCATCCAGCTCACCAGGCCCTCCCCAGAAGGACAGAAACAACATGTGCTGACTCTCAGCTTGCAGAGCTGCAGGAGCTGTCTGTGAGCCAGCTGCCTCCTTTATAACCAACACCAGCCTGAGATTCTTCTCTGGGTGTTTGGTACATCTGCTTCCTACAAAACCTGTAACTACATAATGATCCAGGACAGAGAGGAAGTAAAAACCACCATCCCATAACATGGAATGAAAGAGATCCCTGAATGGTGCAGGAGAGATGACTGCTGGCTTTCTAAAGGCAACTGCTCAATTAATTCTCCACCACTGACTTAGTGACTTGGGGTAAAGGCTCACACAGGGGAAGCAAAGATACCATTAAAGTAGGTGTGGCTGCTAATTATAGATCCCTTTTGTCTAGAAGCATTTTGGAAGCAAAGGCAGTTGTAGCTGCACTCAGAAGGACCCTCATTTTGGGAACAGTAATATTCCTTGGAGCCCCCTGACATCAAAAGAGCCAGGGAATATGCTGCAGCCTCAGAGAAGAAAAAAAAGCTCTTGAGATGTATTCGAGAATGTTCAATCCCCCACTACCAGTGGCAGTGGGAGATGAGCTCTCCAATCTCTGCCACCCCACAGTCAACAGGTCTGAAGGATTTCAGAATAAATCGGTGTCAGCAGCTCCATCAACTGCACTGCTGTAAACAGAGCACCACAGCTCAGGGATTAACTTGGGCTGAATATATAGCACAGCAGTGATTACTAAATTGAGAGAGGAGTAAGAATATCTAACCTGTTGACCTTACTCCTTACTCAGAGTTGGGACATTCAGTACACAAAACTTTTATGCCTTTTCATCTACAGGCCATTAACAGGTTTCTGATCTACATGGAGAAAGAAAAGTGAAGCTGACAATTGTGAGAACTCTAAATTCCCCCCACAGCTCTTGAGGATTATCTGAATATCACAGCACTTTACAGAAATGGGAAGCCTCCCTCTCCACACTCAGGCAAACTCACCTTAAAATCTGTGTTATTGATGTACTCAAACACCAGAGCAGGCGTCTTTGACTGCAAGAGAGAAAGTCATGGTTTAAAATACGCACTTGACCTTTCTTTGGCTCCAAGAGACCTGAGAAAGCCTTTGCTTCCTGCCCAGCCCTCACTAGAGAGAGCAAGGTGGGAGCAGGACATGGGCACCAGCTCAGCATTTTGGCCAGCACGGCTCCCCTCATCATGGAATAGAGAGAGCACCGGGTGAGGCAAAACGTGTCACCAGAAGCCAAGGGCTCCCAGCCTTCCTCACAGAAGAAAGGTCAGCCAGGACTGCCAACACTGCAGCAGCATTTCCTCTCCAGGGCTGCCAGCAGCCCAGGGGTCACAGCCCTCAGCCAGCTGCCAGTCAGAGAAAACTCCCCAGGAATGGGGTAATTGTGGCAGTGCAGACTATGACATTACTGCTGGTTACTGGGTAGGACAGCAACGAGAAGGATTAAAGTGCTTAGTGTCCCTGGCTGGTACTTAGGTTCCAGATGCCAGACAGAAGCTAGAAGGCAACAGGCTCTACTTTCTTACAGAAAATTTGTAGGACTTCAAAACTTTCCCCCATCAGCTGTGGCAACTCATGGAGGACACAGAAGGGGTGTTGAAGAGTCTGGGGAACACGGAAAGGAAGAGGAGCCCATTCAAACCAACCAGCCCACGCCTTCAGCTGGTGGGAAGTCAATCCCAGCACACACCCCCAACACAGGCACCTACCACCGGATCCTTGACAGTGTCAATCAGATTAATGATGTTGGTGCCACCGCGGAGATTCTCCAGAATCTTAACCTCGCGTTTTATCTTCTTTTTCTTCACTGGCTTAAATAGACAAAAGAAATTAGAAGTGAGAGTCCTTTCAGACATTAACACTGATTTATGCCACTGATTTTGACTGGAACACATCACCTCCTCTCCTCTCCTCTCTCTGCTCCCACCCTCATATGGGAATGTTTTTAGCACTAAAGAGGAGACAGACACCTTGCATGAACTAGGATTTCCCTCTCATCCATAAAACCTTCCCACACATCAGGAGGACGATCAAACCACTGCAGACGAACATAACTGTGACTCCAGTGACTGGTTAAAATGCCTTGGACTGCTATGTGGTAACCTCAGCATACTGAGTCATGTTGTGCACTCAGAGTCACAGGACAAGTATGGTGGACCTACCTCTGCTTTTGTTTACCAGCACTAACCAGTCTTTCACTTTTCAGTCTGTTTCCCAACGAGTACTTTAATCCCATAACCTGAGAGCCTCCAACACCAAGATTACTTGTAAGCTCAGAAACTGCTGTGCCTCACTTGCAACACCTCAAATGCACAGAGCCAAGTGCACTGCATGTCACTGCATCCATAACCATGAGTACTTGTAAAGCCTAAAGACATTTTAAACAGTTTTGACTCCTCCTCTAATCTGCTCAGTCTCAGGAGCCCTCTTTGCAAAGTAAGCTTTTCTCTGGACATCTCCCTGTGGAGAGTGACAAAGAACATCTGCTCCCAAGGCAGAGGCTCAGAGCTTGGGTTGGCTTTTACACTCTGCTGATCCAGCGGTTCACTTCAAGGTAAATGATTGTTTCTGTAACTCATCCACTCCCAGGACAACCCTAGCTCTGTGTCTGCTGGAAAGAAAAGGCAGTTTAGAGCAGATAAGAGGTGAGACTTTTTTAATGAGCCTTGGCTATTGACCAGTGTGGGCAGCACCAGCTGCAAGTCACCAAGTCTAGCAGTCCTTCATTCCATAGCTGGAACATCCCCTCCTGCCCCATCAGTACCACTAAAAAGAACTGCAGAGACATTTTACAGGGACTGGTAAAGCCCTTTGCTGGCAAAGCCCCATCTCTGAGGCTGCTGATGAAAATACTCCTCTCTAGACTTTTAGCTTTCAAAAACATTCATCATCTGGCACTGAGTCTGGTGTGTGTGGAGGGGTGTGATGAGGAATGGCAAAGGTATGAGGCACCTTCCCAAAGTAACACACATTAGCAGATGTCTGTGTGAAGGACAAGGAGCCATAGAAACTCAACAGTTCATGCTCACCACCTCTCCTCTGCCATCTCCCATTTCTATGATGGCCACAGAGTGCTGATGGGACAACTCCCCTTACAGGCAAATCCAAGGCAATCCCTGATTTCAGACCCCTGGCAGAATGTATGAGGAGAGAGGAGAAGGAACAGAAGGTTTTATATAGTGGGAAAATATGGCGTTTATGTAAGTGATAAAATATGCTGTCTTTCCAGGCTCTTCAGGTGGCTGAAACCTTCAGATTCGAATCCTGCTCTTCTCCTCTTGCAAGTTAAAAGGCATGAGCTAGACTTTAAAGCCAAAAGATGAGAATCTCAGCCTGAAGCAAAGTGCCAAAAATAACACCAATGCCAGCACAGGGAGCGTCAGCACCTCATAAAGCCACTGTGGAAAATGGTAGCAAGGCCATGGCAGCTGTCAGAGCTGCAGCGATGTGGGGCAAGGCTTGCTGGGGAGTGGGCGACCAACAGCCCCAGGGCAGCACCCACAGAACACTGGAGAAAGGGAGAATCAGCCAGAGCAGGGGCATGTAAACCAGCTAGAGTGAGGGCTACATTTTGGAACCTGAGAAGAGGATGCTTCATTAGGAACTAATTTAATTTATGTCAGCGTGGATATGGACACCGCCCTTGTGTCACCTACATGCACAGATCTTACCAGAAAGCCAAGATGGAATTAGAGGATGCAGTTTGGTTACTCTGCTTGTCCAGTAAGGCAGATGCACATGCAAGCTGTTTTCCAAAGAGCTTCAAAGAGAAATTGAGGCACTGACATGCTGAAGGTACTCCCTGAATGGCCTGGCTGTGACAGACATGCCTTATAGCCTCTCTGCTGCAACACTTGCACCTGACTGGGAGCTGAAACAGTCCCTGAACATAGACAACGGGACCCAAAGCCTAATTTGAAACACCTTTTCCTTTGTACTGTAGTTATTTTAGGGGCTGTTTTCGTCAGCTAGATAGGGGAAGATATGCCTCTATCTCCCCAAGATTTCCTTTTCTCCTTTCATAGAAACCACTGCTCCCACTGGGGCAGAAGTTGTTGTCTTCCAGTCATTTCCACATGGTTCTTTCACCTTTTGCAGGATGGGAAGATGATGCTCTAAGTTATCTCCATCAGAAATCTATCCTAACCCACCACACCCTAAAACACTAGAGGAGAGAAAATCAGTGACTTTTAGAAAAAAGGAAAGAAGAAAGTTGGTCTTTTTTTCATTAAATGTCTGCAGATAATAGCCATCAGCAGCATCTCTGACATCGCCAAGGGAAGACACTTGGGCAAGAGGGAGAGCTAAAAGCCCCTGGCTGTGTGCATGTTTTCCTGCTCAGCTGCAGGACTGCAGAGCTCTGGCCAGGCTGGTCACACCATCCCCACATCAGCTGTGAGCTGGGATGAGGGCTCCAGAAGCCTGCAGGCAGGGCTGGGGTTGGGAAGCTGTGCTCAATGCAGGGCTGTAAGCGGCGCATCCTCAGATGCTCTCCCTGCACGCAGCCAGCACTCGGAGTGGGGTTTTCCACCACTAGGTAAACAAGGATGAGGCAAAAGAAATGCCATGGGCTGAAGTCATTTTAGAGGAAAAGCTATTGCCTAGGAGTATCCTCAGAGAGAGCAATGTGGGGGGACAGTTTCCCCATTTCAGTGGTGACTGCTGGCCTACACCCTGTCCTGCACAGCTTTCACCTACCCAGTCTCACACCACCTCCTACCCACACATCCCACACCACTGCTCCAGCCACAGCTGCACACACCGTGTGCTGTCCAAGGGTACAGCACTGGGGCTCTGGTTTTGCCCAGTAACCAATTCCAAGCCCAAGTAACTGATCCCAAGCCCAAGCTCTTGCATCTTGCAAGTCAAACACCTTGGTGCAAACCACTCCAGCACATGGCCAGCATTGCACTGGGGGTAACTGTTTAAACCAGAGAAATTCTGCTGACTTCCCTCATGTTCCAGAGCCCAATACTGCTGAAACCACAGGCCAGCAGCAGTGTATCAGCCACACACCAAGATTAAGTCAGGGTTGCTACAACTGTCTCTCAGAGTCACCCGATCTGTCTCTCCAAGGATGTTGACTCCAAACACACATGGATTAAATGTGAACTGAAGCTATTATGGCCTCCAACCATCTGCCTCTCCCAGCAGGGATAGCTTTTAAAACACCAGCCCTTGCAGCCAGAGTATTTTTAACAATACTCATTTAAGGCTATTTTATTAAACCAGGCTATGAACAGCAGCATTTCAGGTTGTGCTTCCTACACAGGCCAGTCCTCCTGCCCTGGGAGGGGGATTTCCAGCAAGGAGCAGGCACCTTGACAAAATTAACTGCTCCTGAGTTTGATCTGCCTGTGTTTGCAAGGCAATGTTTTACACAGGTACAGCCTCCAACTCCATCTGTTCCCATGCCACAGGCATTTCAAAGCTTTCCTCCATGCTGGGATTCTTCAGTGACCAGTATGGGTCAAAGTCTTCCCCTCTGAAAGGGGCTCCAACACAGTCCCTCTGCTCTGTGCAAACACCTACTTCCATGAAATCTGTACAAACTTGACAGCTTGGAGACTTCTGTCGCATTTGGTTGAAATTGGCCAACCAGTGCAAAAACTACTGGGGGGAGGAGGGGGAGAAAGGCTGACAGACAGCAGGATTGCATAAGACTCGTTTCCATAGGAAACCAGGCTAAAAGACATGTCTCAGTTTAACCGTGTCTACACGGGGAGGGGTTTAATTACTTCAACTGCATCAGTACCCTTAGAACAACATTACTGTCTAGCACAAGCCAGTTTTCCAGTTTCCCAGAAAATTGCTTCCTTCCTCAGGCAAACTGGAAGTGAGGTGGCTGTAGATTGTGGAGACAAAACACAGAGCTCACAGCTGTCCACTCTGCTGAGTGCCCAGAGCACAGGGACAAGATGACCTTCAGCCACAGGATGGATCTCTGTTGCACCCAGCAGCTCTCACTTGACTATGCCCAACTACCTATCCTTTGGTGGCTGCAGGTTTCTCACTCTACCAGCCAAATGGATAAGGATGCTTCAATCCACTTGAAAGTCAGGCAGAAGAGGCAGTGACAGTGACCAGAGCTATCCCAGCTCTCTTTGCCCAAAGGCTGGGGAACATCATGGAAAGCTAACCCTCTGCAGAGGTGAAAAATGTCACACAATAAGCTATGCAGTCAGGTAGATCCAGAAGAAAACACCTCTTTGTGACCAAGAGAACAGATCCTGGGTCATTTTCCACAGGATCATGTAAACTTGTAAGCAGGGAAGGAGTCCAGCTGCAGCAAACAGCAGCTGGAAGAATTAACATTGTCTGCTAAAATAAACCTTTAAATAAAAGACTGCAACCATCACTTCCTGTCTTGAATGAATAAATGACTGCCTGGTTAAACATCTTTTTTGCTTGGTTTCTAAAGCAAAGGGAGTGCAGTCTTCTGTCAGATGCTCCAGTTCCAGCCTTCCCCAACAAACTGAGGACCCATTGCTTGAATTCAAGCAAAGAGAGAAATTAGATTGGTTATTCAACATTCTCTATGCATTTTCACACTGTGAAAGAAAAGCAGTGACCAGGAAGGCATGTGAAATATGAGTCAAGTCCAAAGCATAAAAATCATTTTACATTAGCCCAGAGCAGGCAGCCTGGCAGTGCACACACGCTGCCAGCTGAGGAGCACACGTGCGGCTTTGAAGGAATCCCAGAAGGTCCTGGGTTTTGCCCAGCAGGTGCTCTGAAACAAAACTGGGGTTAGCACAGCAGGAAGGAAGGTTTAGCAGCCAAAAGATACAAATCCATGAGAAACTCAAGTAATGCATTCCACCACCTCATTAAGAAAAAAATCAATTCTTTGCTCACCAAGCCTGAATAGCCTGGAAATACAACGATGCTTCCAGTGAACAAGCGGGGAGATCTGAACACACAACATCCAGGACCAGTGAAAGGCTCGAGCAGCATCCCTATCACAGGCTTTAAACATTTAAAAGCTGGCACTTGAAGCTCATTTGTCTCTAGCAAGTATTATCGAAAGGATCACAATAATCGGCCTATAAAGCCCGACGCCAATTGCTCAATAGGAAAATTGGCTTCAGAGCAGCTCTGCTTATTTTGCCAGACATCAGCTGGGAAACCAAATAATCGTATTCCAAAGAGCTACAAAATCAAGGAGCCCACTTATGTTAACATTCTGTTGGTTGTTTGCATTTTACCACTTTCATTGTGGGAATTTAAACTTTTGTGAGCTGCTCTTGAATTTTAGAAAAGAGGAGGGAAAAACATACCTTGAATCTAAAAAAGTACTATTGCTTTTTTAGTTAAATAAAATATAGTTAAGTTTTGTAGAATATCCCAGTATCTGTTCTGAAGGCAGTTTCATTCTTTCCTTCAGAATCCTTTTTGTTTTAACATGGCACACCCCAAAACAGCCCTCCTGGGGCTTCAGAACTGCCCGATATACATCAAGAATTCTGCAGTCAACTAAAAGGGAGACACATGAGGATCAAGCACTGATCTCCACCACCACCATTCCATGGGATGGGAATCATTCTTTCAGGCCCCTGTGAACACACAAAATGCTGTATCTCACCCTTCTCCATGTGGGAGCTGCAGCTTTGCAGCTCATCAGTTACTTGGTGTTACACCACCACCACGAGAGTCACCAGCTGCATCTCCTGGCCTCTGCAAGACACCCAGTGCTGTCCCAGTTGGTCTCAGCTCACATAAGGCTGGACTCCAGCAGCCAACTCTGCCAAACTCATTGTGGGCAACTGGTGTTTGAAAGAGAAGAGCTGTGTACCCATCTCTCTTGCAAAAGGGCTCATTTCAAGACTGTCAGAGGAGGAAGTGGGCCAGGGGGAGCTGATTCAGTGCATGCAAATGCAGGAGGAGCAAGAGACACATAGAGTTACCAGGAGCAGGCATTGAACAGCTTTAGTGGAAGGTCACTGATGCAGTCAAAAGCTCCAGCCTGAGGGACCAACAGCATCCAATCCTATTTCCCTGTGCAATCCCTTCTGCACACCAGCAAGAGATTCATCTCAGCCCCTCTCTAGAACAAGCTGATGTGTGTGGGCTCTAAAGCTTGTAGAGACAGAAGAAAACTTACCAGAGCCACCATCACAACTTGGTTCTCTAGTTACTAGAGTGATAATTGGAGTTCAACACTGGCAGGATCTTCCAAGAGTGTCTGGTATAAGCAGCAGCTCTGGAGGGTTCATGCAGCCCAAATGGGGGAACAGGGGAAAAACAAAGCCAAACAAACAAGAATGCACTTGTGAAACCATGTACATGGTTGAAATTTCTAGTGTGTGGACTCAGCACAGAGGGACAAAAGCCACCAAAGGAGAAAAAGGCTATTTCATCACTGCTGCAGGACTTCCATCTCACTGGTCCCTCTCCTTACATATGCATTCTTCCCCTACCTCCACCCATGTTGTGCCTATGCAGAATAACTACACAAAGAGACAAAACAGCCTCTTTTTGATGGGTTTAATGCTTTGCAGGCAAGTAGAGCATACAGGTGCATCAGGAAAGCAGGATGACTCCTGATTCCTGCAGAGATCTGCTAACATGATGCTGTAATCTCCATCCCCATGGAAGGGGTACAGTAGGGATGGAGGCAGTACAGCCAACACAGCACCAGCACTAACTGCAGGTGACTCAAGACTACAGCATCATTCTCACTACAAATTATCACCTGTAGCAGTTACAAGCAATGTGGAAAGTTAGCCTTTGGCTTTTAGAGTGGCAACTTGCAACACTGTTCACATCCTCCAGGAACACTGTTACCCCAGAAATGAGAATTCACTTTAAAGGAATGATGGGAGACATTTTGGAGCTGCATTAGCAGAAAAACAAAATGAGAAGTTCATCAAAGAGACAGCACAGACTGACCTCAGCAGCCCACCAAAAACCTCTGTGTGGTAAGATATGGAAGAGCAGAGCAGTGCTTTAGATACCTGCATTGGATGTCGACAACACACAACGCACTGGCAACAAGGATGTCTTAAACTTCCTCTGTACATGCTGAGGAATGTCAGGCCTCATCCTGGGAGTCAAACCTTAGCATCAGATTTAAGCAAGACACAAAAGCACGCACAGAACTCTTTCACACACTCCCCCTTCCTGGTGTGGGCTGCCCCAAGGTAGGCAGGAGGCTGGGCCACAGCTGTACCCAGGCCAGCCAGATCAAAAAGCCCACAGGAACCTCCAACACCAGCAAGGGACTGTGAGAACATAGCTGCTGGCTGACTCCATCCCTACTAACCTGAGGGGTAGGAAGGTCAGTACAGTGCAGAGTCCCCACACTTCAGACCCTTCTCACTCTTTGCTTCCTGAATACATTGAAAAGGGGAGGGGAGTTGTCCTCTGCCTCACTGCTCAAGATAAAAGCTACTGGAAGATATTGGGCAGGGGGTGCCTGTGTGGCAAACCAGGCTCCTGCCCCACTGCTTTGTACACACCATCATACTACAGAGTGCATCCTGATGTCCTGCTGCAGTGGAGTGAGAAGCAACCTGCTTGCTTCATTTGCCTTTTTAAAAAAGAGCTGCAGAATTTTCCCAGAAAAAGTGACATTAAGAGCATTATATTTGTAAGGCACTTCAGGAAATGGTAATGTCATAGTCATTTACACGTTCTTAATTCTCTTTCTCTGCTGATACACATTATGACCCCAACTAGCAACATCCCATTTTCCCGCAGGATTATGCCCGGCCCTGTACTTGGAGCAGCAGAACTGAAAGGAAATGCTGAGTACTGGCCAGAGAAACAAGACACCTTGCTTTATGCGAGCCCAAAAGGCTGAGGGCATTGTGGTACCAACCAGAGCCCTCAGCTCCCTGGCCTTGTCCAAAGCCTTCATGGGCACTTCCAAATAAACCAGGCGAGTGGCTGCCTGAAGAGGAAGAGCAGTTATCTCCCTCATGCAGCACTAAACCAGGACCTATGCTCTAGACTCAGCTTGTTGAGGCTAAGGGACTTGCCCAAAGTCACACAGGAAATCTCTGTGGCTCAGTTCTGCATCAAAGGGTGATAAAATTTCCTGACCTCTGTGGAGGATGGTACAAGATGTTCAGGTAGTACAACACCAAAGCAGGGGAAGTACTTGCTATTTGCTAGTTTGAGCTCAGTAAGGACAAGCGGCTTCAAAGAGCAAAGGCTAGGAAGACACACCAGTGACTTCCCACGAAGCTGAGATATTAAAACAGTGACTCTTGCTAAAACTCATTTTAACACCTAACATAAATTGTACTTTCAAAAAATGTTAAAGAGAAAGAAGCAACTGTGCTAAACTGCTCCATCCATTGCCCAACCATGGTACTTCCCTTTGACCCATCCCTGCATCACACAAAAACCTGAAGACTTCTGGTTGCATATCTCATCTCAGAGAATCCAAATTTTTACCCAGTTAGGAGAAACAGAGACACCCAGCCCCTTTGCTAAGGCTCCACTGCAGATACATGCAATTATGTTTGCAATTAAGTTTTGAGTCTAGTTACAGGAAACCAGAGACACTTTCCACAGAGCAGAGTGATGTTATTGCCACACTTCACAGGTTTTCATAATGTACACAACGTGGTGCTCTGAAACTCCCTCTTCACTGACCCACTTTCCACTGAGGAGAAAGTTCATCTTTATTTATCTGGACCTTCTGCTTTTCCTTGCTCGCTCACAGGAATGCTGTCTGCATATTAATGCAAGTGGGGAGAGCCAGGGGAACCAGTGGCAACACCATCCACTTCAAATCTGGGACAATCCAGTCTCCTGCTTGCAGGGCATTAAGGCAACACATTCAGGCCCCAAGGAGAAGGAGCACCCAGCTGCCCTGAGATGACTCTTGCCAGCTGACTCACTGTCCAAGGCTGACAGGCTCCCTAGATGTGACAGAGTTCAGCTGCCACAGGAAGAGCAGCATCGCTCCAGGGGAGGCTCTTTGGGCTGGGAAGAGGCAAAGAGCAGGGTTTCTGATGACTTTCCCTGCAGCTTCCTCTCAGCCTCGTGGTGCCTTTCTATGTGGGACAAGGCCTAGGATCTCAACAAATCACAGCAGTCCCAAAGAGGCCATCAAGGGCTCCAGAGCAGCATGCACAAGTGCAGTTTCCCCAGGCCAGCCACAAGGCATCTTGCTGTGAAATCCAGCTCTGCAGTTGCCACTTGTGACTACTCACATCTGCTTTAAAAAAAGACAAAACTCCAAACCACAAAAAGTATCCAAAGGAGGGGAAAGGACAAACAGCATGGCAGACGAACTTGGCTTGGCAAGGACACGTGAACATCTCCACTCTGCCCTGACGTCAGGCTCAGCCACAGAGGTTCTCCCAAACAGCTCACCTGGCCACCTCCTTGCCCACAGCCAAACCTGGGGTTTGTGTGCGTCCTCCCAGAGGCAGATGGAAGATCATACCTTTCCCAGGAGTGTTCCTGGACAAACCATGGCAAGTTCTTTGGGAAGCTAAGGCAGATCCCAAGGAAGCAGGCACAGTGAGAGTGGGAGTGTCAGCAGAGACAGCCAGACATGCTATCTCAGTGGATCTAGTGAATGCCTTAAGGCTACAGCCCTGCAGAGATGCATATCCTGGAAAGCTGCTCTTCTCAGTGGCTGCAGGGGCACATTAAGCTCAGACCCTCCTGCACACCGCAGATGAATGTGTGCCCAAATTCTTAGGACACCCATGGTCAGACACTGGCTCCCACGTGCTCTTGGGGAACAAATGACAAGTGTTGCTGGTCCAACAAGTGACAGCCACAAGTGTCAGCCAAGCCAGAACCAAACACACTGCAATTCTAACCTTTCATCTCTGTCTTAACTCCCCTGCCTGCCCCAAGATCACCAACACAGAGTGCTGCTAGGACAGTTAGCACAGCACTGCTGTGAGCTCTGGCTTCAGTGTCAAACATGGTGAGACATGCCCTGCAGTGTATAACCTGTACTCAGCCATCCCACACTACAACCTCCCAGTGCTGCACAAAGGTCCCCACAGCCCAACCCCACCAGCATCATCACACCAGCACACAGGTCACCAACACTGCCAAACTTTGGTAGGTCTCCTTGAGCCCCCTCAAGTTCCCATAGTCTGACTGTGATGAAGTTCTTTTCCACATCAGAACCTACAAAAGACTGAATATAAAATATTGGTGCTTTTTTAACTGCTGAGCATCCCACAGCCTGGCTCTGAAAAGGCCACATGCCGGCTGTCTAGAGGTTAACAGAAGGATTCCCCCCTCCAGGCTTCACATTCCAGTTGAAATGGCAGTCCCTGGGCTGTTTTAGACCGGCATTGCCAGATACGATTTGCCAAACACAGGCAGAACACGCAACGCTGTTCAAATGTCAGGACTCACAGCTCTCCCCCACCAGAGGAACTCTCAGCCCTGAGCTATTCTGGACAAGGAGGGGTGGAGACATCAAAACATCACTACAGCATGCAAGACACCAAATCCATTTCCAAACACACCATCCCAATGTCCTTAATGAGAAAACAGGAGTTTTGGGGTGAAGAAAGAGATTCAACAGTTCTCTGGCCCCACAAACCCAGCTCCCCTCTCTCTTGCTCCCAGCCGTCACAAGCCTCTGCATCATCAACGGGATACTCACCTTGAGGATCTTCACGACGACCCTCTCGTTGTTGGTAATGTTGATGGCCTCAAAGACCTCGCTGTACTTCCCTCGGCCGAGCTTTCGAACCAGCTGGTAATCGTCCTGATTGCTGCGGGCACCAAGAGGAGAGAGGCGGTGGTGGAGGAAGAGTGGGTAACTACCAGGGCAGTAGGCCGGGGAGAGGAGTTCCCTCCCAGCCTCTCCCCCTCCGCAGCCCCCCGGGGACATCCCGGCACGGGAGCGAGGGATCAGGAAACCCTCCCCACGGGCTGAGGCCCTCCCGCGGGACGGAGGGCGGGTCCCCGCACGGCGCTTTACCCCCAGCTCGGGACGTGCGACTCGTAGTCCCAGTACTCGCGGCTCCTCAGGCTGTTCACCTCCGCGTACACCCGCGCCCNAATGGCAGCGCCGCCGCCGTGCTCGCGCAGCGCCGCGCAGCGCCCCCCGGCGGCGCGGAGGTCCGGCCCCTCGGCTGCTCCCGCCATCGCGCCTGCCCCTCAGGCACCGGGTCCCGCCACGCCAACCTCCCCGTCGCCTATCGCCTGTCCCGTGACACCGCCCCGCCACACCCTGACACCCCTGTGCAGCCGTGTCACCCGCCCAGCCTCCTCCTGCCTGCGCCATCGCAGCCTGTCACACGCCCGCCACACCCTGGCACCCTCGCCGCCCTCTCACGCCGCTGCAGACGCTGTCACCTCTGCCACCCTCACGACCCCACCGCGGCCTGGTGACACCCCTGTTACATTGTCACCACATTGCCACCTCCAGTCACACCCCCTCGTTTTTCCTGTCACCCCACCACCTCTTGCCAGCCTCAATGAGGACCTGGATGAACAAAAGGCTCCATGTTCCTCTGGAAGAGCTCACAGAGTCATGGCTGGCTGAGGTGAGGAACTTCTGGAGGTCACCTGGTCCAAGCCCTGCTCCAGCAGGGTCACCCAGGGCCGGCTGTCCAGCATCGTGTCCAGACAGCTGCTGAACACCTCTGAGGTTGGAGCCTCCACAACCTCCCCAGCCAGCTGTGCCAGTGTTTGGTCCTACTCACAATGAAAAAGTGTTTCATGAAGTTCAGAGGGACCCTCCTGTGTTCCAGTGTGTGCTTTTGGCCTCTGGTCCTGGTGTTGGGCACCACTGGGAAGAGCCTGGCTCCCTCTCTCCAGTCCCTCATTCACCTTTGTGTCCTTCCCTGGCCTCTCCCCATTATATCCCTGTATCCCCGGCACTGAGAAGCCCAGCATTTGGCATAAGGCTCTAGGGGTGACCCACCATACACAGGCTGAGCACAGGGGAATCATCTCCTCTCTTCACCTCCTGGCAATGTTTTGACTGAAGCAACCCAGGACACCCTCAGTCTCCTCTGTGGCTTATGTTCAGTGTGGTGCCTGCCAAGACCCCCAGATCCTTTTCGGAAAAGCTACTTCCCAACAGAACTGGATGTCGTTTTGACCCCAGGATAGTGTGCTAGTGACTGGCCTCCAGCTAGAGTTTGTGTTGCTAATCACCACATTCTGGGCCAGTTTTCAATCTACCTCACCTCCCCCAATCCCAGGGCAGCTGCCAACCCTAGCTCCTCCTCAAGCCCCTGTGATTCAAGCCCTCATGACTAGCCTCAAAAGATCACCTTAGGTGGAAATCAGCCTTGACTCCAAAGTATTCCTGAAAAGATAAGCATGTGGATTCAACCAGACACTGCAAAACCCAGTGAGCTTTCCATATGCCTGAGAGTGAATGATGAAAAAACCCAAGGGAAATTTATCATTTCATACTTTGAGTCCTGACTGAATGCAGTCCAGGCAAGACTTTCACAGCATCTTTGGAAAACAAGGAGGATGTGTTCATGATGCTTGATCTTCCAAGGCACTCAGCCCTGGAGAGAAAAGGCAGACATGACACTCACTCCTGCTAAACCTGTCTTAACAAAGCAAGAGGAAGATCAGCTGTCCTTCAGGAAGGCTGCCCCATCCAGAACCCAGCTTACTGGCACTTCCTATCAGGACTGCAGAGTGAAGATGAACATCTTCTCCTAGGACCTGGAGGAGATGTAGAAATGCATAAGCAAAGCAGTCAGGCCCTGCATAAACTGGCAGATATGCAAAGGCCAATGCCTGAGTCACCGGTTAAAGTGGCGCCGTGATGCCGGGATGTGCAGGTGGCTGTTTTGCAGAGTGAGGGGGCTGGAGCTGCCCTGCTACACAGCTGAGATATTCACCTCTCACAGCAAACTCTGCATGGGACCACAGCAAAATCCTGTGTTAAAAGGGAACTTGCCTTCCACAGGGTGCTACTATTTGGGCAGAGACGCTTAAGCATAGAGTTGGCAATGTTTTTTTTCTGATGGATAATTTTCCTGGTAGAGTACACTGGGTTGTCAGCAATTTCATCACTGGTGACATCTTCCTTGATGCTTTCCAGTGGGACACAGGCAGGCTATTGAACTGGCTTGCCAGGCTGATTCCTGGCAGGAAAGCTGGCCAGTGTGCTGCCAGCTCCTCCAGCTGGCGCCTGGGCTGCCCATCTCTAGGCACCACGGCTTCCTGCTGCCTTCTAATGCTGCCTGGCACTGCCCACAGCAAAAAAGCCCTCTTTGCAGTTATGGGAAGTTTGCCAAGCTTTACCTACTTTTCACTGAAATGCTAGAGAGATGTTTCTACTATTATTATTATTATTATTATTATTATTATTATTATTATTATTATTATTATTATTATTTTCAAATGTAGCCATAAAAGCCCAGCTGTCTCCCAGAGCAAAGACAGGGAAAATATTTGTTCAGCCATTAAAACATCACCTTGTCTGAAGACAAGATCTCTGGAGTCTGGTGTTTAGCAAGGGACAAATCTTCTGGCAGAGATGTGCTAGGTTTCCTGCTGACCTTTGAAAAGCTTTGTGTGGCTGGGCAGAGCTATAAACTTCTTAAAAATCTGCACTGCACATTCCTGTATCTGAAAAACCTCTTGGCTGTCCAGGATGCCGTCCTTGCTCACCATCCCATCATGGCTCTGCTGGGTCACTCAGCTGCCTCTCCCCAACCACTGAAACATGACCTGTCACAGGCTGAAGCATCGCAGCCATGGGCTGATGAGGAGACCTGGTGTTAGAGTTATCCTTAAAGTCTTATTCAACCAACACACACAAACATGGCTTTGAAGAAAGCTTTTAATTCATATCCCCATGTTCAGTTTCTTCGTGGGATCCCCATCCCACCTTGCATGCAAAGAGGAACTCCAGGCTATGCCCATGCATGCTGTTGCCTCCTCTTCATCCCAAAACACTCAATTTCTGGTATTGAGTTCTGTATGTGACGAAGATCCCTCAATGAAGGATGTTCATCCCTGCATCCAACAAGGCCAGGAAACGAGGCTCCTCCCATGAACTGGATGTAGTTATGACTCAAGATGCATTTTGAAAATGAGTTTTGACATGTTCTAGCCAGAAATAGGACTGACTTTGCCAGGGCATTGATTTTTCTCACGTATATATAATTAGATTGACTTGTATCCCTCATCCCAAAAAAGCTGTGGTGAAGCATCACTGGCCACATCATCAACTTTTGGGGGAGACATGCATATTTAAACAGACCTGCCACCCACTGCCATTGGCCCTGAGTATCCAGCACAGAGAAGTCAGAGTACATTTCTGTGCCATGGACTGGATCCAGCAGCAGGGATACTTACAAATGATTCTCCACACCCTCACAAAGCTCCTAAAACTAGGCATGCCTGTGGGGACAGCTGCCTCCAGGACTGGTGCTACTGTTCCCCCAGTTTTACAGCCAGATTGTGACAAAGCAGAGTCTCTAAGAGGAAGACTGCAGTGTCACACAGAAACCCCTACCACGGTGCAGATGCATCTCAGATGTGAGCAGGGGGCCAGTGTTTACCTGCACCCCTCTGGAGTTTTTGCCACCCAGCTGTTGGACTGAGTCCTGTCTGGCACAGCTGGTGAGGAACCTGGAGGCAGCACCCAGTCAGGAGCTTTGGGAGCTGGCACTGCAGGAGTGGGAGTGACATCCACCCCAGGAGACCCCTGGGAGGGCTGTCCCTTTGCCATCACACCCCTGTCACTGCAGCCAATCCTCCACAGATGCATTTATACTGCATCTGATCAGTTTCCAGTTCTGCATATGTACCTCTACTAGAGCAGTTCACCTTGGAGATGAGGTGTTGGTGGAACCATGACCAGCCCATGTCCTTGACCCACAGGCCACAGGTTCCTCCAGCTTTGCTGTTCTCCAAGGAGGTCAGCACTGCCAAAGAAGCACGACCCCCATGGCTGCTCTCACAGGCAGCATGAGATTCCTTTCTGAGACCAGCACAAACCTCTTCCTTTGTCCAAAGCCCCAGTTGCCGCCTTGCCAATGCTGCTGGGAGACAGGCACTTCTCACAAGGAGCTGTAGCCTCCCAGCAGCCTGGCTGCAACCTCGGAAATAATGAGTTTTCGGCTCTGTGGAGAACCAAGCCAGCCTGACTCTGCATGGAGACAAAGCCTGAAGCCTGCTGCCAGTTCTGCCCAGAGCAGGATGAACACGGCTCTTCTGTGAGCTTGCACAAAGCCTCCCTTGTGCAGGAAGGGATCCAGCCAAACAAATGATCTCCTTGGCTGCATGTCTCCTGGTGCTCCATCATTTTTACTATTTGCTGGATTGTTCCCACAACCAAGGAAAATTTAACAAGTAAAAGCATCTGATAAAAATCTATCAGCCACAGTAAAGCACCAACCCAGCGAAACCTGTCTGTACAGCACAACCCTTACAGCCTTCAGGACACATCCATTTACCACCCAGAAAAACAAATGCTGTGTGGTACTTGCAACGTTACCAGTGTAGAGTCTTTGAGTATAGCTTGTGTTACCAGAGCACAGTGAGATGTCTGAAGGCTGCTTCCTTCCCCAAGCCTGGTTCCCTGTTGTGCAAAGACAAGTTCTTACGTCATTTCCTTGGCATTTTGTGCTTCTCCTCTTGTGTTTCCGGACCACGCTTCTCCCCTTGCTGCTGGCCTTAGCACTGGGGTCCTGACTCCTGGTGACAGCCTCGTGGCCAGGTGCCTGGCAGGAATGATGCACCTTGTCTTCATTGAGGAACTGCAAGAAAACAGCTTTTGGCCACTGGTGCCTTCAAGTCTCACAGTATTACTCACAGATCGTTCAAATCTTGCCTTGGAGACAAATCTCAAGGCAAGTTTTGACTCCAAGACAAAATTTGAACCACCTGTGAGTAATCCTGGAAGACTTCCCAGTGCTGTGATGGATGGTGTTGGTTCTGTGCTGGAGACAGGAGCTGGAACAGAGACTTCCATGGCAAAGTCATGCATGGCATGGAAGAGTTAGGTACCAGCAGAACGAGGCCAGTGTGTTTGTCTTGGTTAAGTTCCTTTCAGCAGATGCCAAGCACACATGAGCAAACCCATCTACCACCCAGAGGCGTTGGTGTTTGCCAGCCTCAGTGAAGGTGGCCTGGGACTGTGTGGCCAGTAGGAAATGACTCCAGGAAGGCAGAGCGATTGCACAGGAGATCTGCAGTACAGCTTACTTAGCCAGCTCCTGGAATACACCTCTGGATGGGAACCTTGCTTTTTTATCAAAGCACACATGGAGGCTCTTGAGGGTGCTGCCTGCAGCAGCTGTGGCAGGATGCTGTTCCCTGGTGTGACCCACGGTGCTCCAATGCATGGCCTGTGGCAGCTCAGTGGAGCTGTTTGTCTGGAGTTTGCATGGAGTGTCCTGGTCATGGGGAAGGCACCAAGAGACATATTGTGAAGTGACTCAATATTTTTTGCAGGACACTGGAATCAGTGGACCATTAAAATTCTTTTAGTCCAGTCCCACATGCAATCCCTCCTTCCCAATAAGAAGAGGATATCAAATCAGAAGAGAGAAGGTATTAAGAAAGCCAAGGCAGAAGGGGAAGTGTTTGAGGAGGCCTTCATCCACTGTCATAACAATGGTACAAAGAGCTTATCCAGGACAAATTAATCTTCACTATGAACAGACAACAACCTGAAATTCTTCATTTTTCTCTCTGTAGTCAGATGGAAGTTTTAAAGCCTCTGTAGATTCTCCCATATTAAGGAGAAGAGTATTTCAAACCTGCTACATTTTGTGTAGAAAAGAAGGCAGAAGGTAGAGGGCAATTAGATTCTGGGCAGGACAAACAGTCTCCAAGCCAAGTCTTTCTAGCAGTGGACGTTGCAGTAGTCCTGAAAGTAGAGCAGCACAGTTAGAGGTGGGCCCAGGACCAGGCTGGTCCCACACATTACTGTATCAGCCATTTCCAGAGGCAGAAGAGTAGGATCTGTCAGGAAAAGCAAACAAGCAAAAGTCTGGTCGGTTGGTAAAACCATTCTCTGAGGGATGTGCATGCCCTTAACTGGAGGACAGATCCATACTGAATTAGCTTTTCTATTATAAGGATGATGACTCAATTTATTTCTACAGGGTGCCCTTGCCAAAGGGCTCTATGTCTGTGTAGTTCATAATAAAACAATTAAAAACCCTATTAATGCTAAAATCTTACCAGACTAGCACAGAAAGGGTCTTTCCCTTCCCACAGAGCCAAGAGCTGCCAGACTTACAGGTCTCATGGGAATGGAAAGAGTATGGAATTACTTTTAAAGGCTGGAAGAGGCTAGATGAGAAGGATTACAGGAGGCTGCAGGTTTTGCACTCAGAAATCATTGCTTTTTGACAGATTGTTACAGTGAGGAAATCTGTGTGATCATGTCTTGTATTGGCTCTGGACAATAGCAGTGAGCTGTAGTTGAGGAAGCATGAAGGATCCAATATTAGTGGGAATTCACTGACTTCATTTTGGAGGGAAACTTAAGTTAAAATTAGTCTGAAAAAGGAAAAGAAAGCCGTGAGATTCACAGCTTCTCTCAGGCCACCAGTCTATGGCACTGTTCCCACTAAGTGGAGCAAAACTGAGTTGGCCAACCAGGACACCTGTCCCAAGTAAAAATTTTCCAGCTTTGTCCACCTATTTTTCTGATGATCCCATCACTTCAGTCTAAGCAGCAAGAATCAGGAATATGCAAAGAGAAATCTCCTTAACACTCCATTCCTGCCTTGGATTGGGGCACCACTGGCTTCCCCAGGCTTCCCCAGAGCAATAGCTGGAGGTCACAAAGCAATGTTCTTGGTGTAAGTGACAGTACAATCTGTGCTAAAATTCTTTTGTCACAGAAGCAGGAGATGCCACGCAGACCAATGGCTCGGGTTTTAGTGGAACCAGTTTCTGCCTTTATTCCTGCCTACATCCAGCTATCCCAACTCATCAGTGGGAGGATATGAAAGTTCCCTACATTTTCCTGTGTGACCTATCACTAATCCCTGCGGAACTGGGCTGTTCTAACACCTGCAAAGCTGTAGGATGCCTGAAGACATGAGAGACGATGGAGCACTGATTAATGGAATGAAACTCACTGATGAGTGACTGATTAATGGAATGGTTTGCAGGGCAGGACAGCGTCAGACTTAATGTTCTGTGACAGAAAGCTGGTCAGCGCCAAAATGCAGGGGACAGACACTTTGCCTGTTGGGTACTGGATCCTTTGCAATGGGAGGCAGAGCCTAGCACAGCCGCATTTGCTAAATTGCCACAGTGCCGCTTTCCTCCAGGCATATTTACCTTTAACTGATTCCTTTTATCAGCCATTGTGTCCTAGGTCCTGGGAAACTAAAAATTTTCTTCAAAGGGCAACTAAAGGTCTCACCTTTAACCATTGCAACTTCTAGCTTAATCCAAAGTTTACTCTGAACCCAAGTTAGCAGATTGTCAGCAAAATTGAAAGATCAGGAACTGCAAGCAATCAAGCTACTAAGGCACTGGGGACCTGGCCACTCAGCAGTGCCAGCACAAGCATGCTGGAGTGTAATCTCATCAGTTTGTGAAGTTAGAGTGTTATTTTGTAGTGTGATTCCTCTCACAAGAACTCACATCAGTATTTAAAATAATTTGCTAGCTGTCTCCAACCCCCAAACCTTATTCCTTTGGTCTAGATGTGATTGCAGCTCAAGGCAAATTTGGGGTCTGCAGGCAACTAAAGCAAAGTTCACACAGTCTGAGCTGCTGCACATAAAACTGGGATTTCTGTGCATGAGAGGCTGTGGCTGTGACCAGGACAGCTGTTCCTGTGACCTGAGGAACACACAGGGAGCAAAAATGCAGCCAGCCAGGGGCTGCTACTTGCCATAACCATGGTGCAGGAAAGGCTTGTAGATGTGTTTGTTTACAGAGCACCAAAAAATGGGAAAAATTTTGATAGACACTATTAGTCACTAATATCAGGATTAATCACACACAGCAGGATAATGCAGTTTGTATGAGTCAGCCCCAAATTGCCGAGGAGCTGCTCCAGGTGCACACACACCTCAGTGAGTGGAGCAACAGCTAAGGCTTCTGCTGGAGATGTGGTTGGTTTCCAAGACCTTGGCATTGAGTGATGGATCTTGGTAGGAGGCTGCCCTGAGCTGCTGAAACGAAGTCTAAACTTTCACACACTGCCCAGCTCCGCATGCTTTGATACAGGATCTGTTTTAACCCCTCCTGGCACTTTTTACTGTGCACATATCAAAATCTAGTGGCATTGGAGGAGGAGAGCTTAAAAAATGAACAACTTAAGTTAGGCTCTCGGTCCATACTGAGTGTTGAGGAATACATGTGGTCCAGGTAGCTCAGTTTGCAAATTGCAGATTGAGATGCAGATTGAGCTCCGGGTAGGAGCCCAAGACAAGAGGCCATGAATTGCCACCTTTTGGGATACCAAAGGGCATGAGGACAGGTGACACCAGCCAGGTGAACGTTGAGGGACACATCAGGAGCCGGGAACTGACAGGCTTTTGGAGATGAGGAGGTGGATGCACACAGAGATGGGGACTCAGAAGGAAGAGCAGGACTTGTGTGTCGGGAGACTGAGGTTATAAAAGCTCAGGGGTTCCTTTGTTGTGGGTCCTCCTTAGAGGAATAAATGGCTTTATGGAACCACACATATGAGACTCTGAGCTGGGTTAAACTGGGAAGGAACCCTGGTCTGGCCACGTGTGTAGGGAGTCCAGCAGGACCCTTCAGCTCATGGATCTGCCTCATGTGAAGGGGCTTCTGTCCCAGCAGTGCAAGTCTGGAGCTGGGAGCAGGACTTCCACAGAGTCTCATAAAGGGTCACACTGGGAAGTTTCCTTGTCACTGAGGGCACTAAAAACATGCAGCTTGCGTCTGCTTTTCGTGAATATTCAGTACTTATTGGATGCCAGGTACATATCTGAGGACTTTATTTGTCGTCTGATTTATTGGCCTCCGGAGCTTGACTTCATGAACTGCTTTTTTAAACTAGGCAAAAGCTCTTATCACCAAGAGATTGACACAAGGGTGCTCCATAAAATGCTTGTGACTTTGTAGGGGCTGAGTCACCGTCACAGAAGCTGCCAATTCTGACCTCTGGTATTTACACTGCTGCATTTTCAACACTCTTCAAGCAGTAAAACGGCGGCAATCCTGATTTGTGAACCCACTCCCTGGCTGGCACTGGGTGGCAGGTGGCCAAGTCTCTCTCCTGGAGACTTTTGAGCCAAAATACATCACAATTTTTTACTTTTCTGAGTCTGTATGTGGCGATGAACAGACTCCCAGAGGCACTGATGGAAACAAACATATTCTGGCTATTTATCGATGTAAAAAAGATCCAGTTTCCAGATGAAGTACCAAGCAGTGGTTTGGATTCTGCTTCCTTCCTAGGCAACTGCTGGAGATGTTCACAGCCTGGGCTTCTTGGACCTTCCCAAGATTTTGAGGTGAAGGAGCATGATGTAAGATGTATTCCCTGATGGGGAATGCTAACTCCAGCCCTCAGTTTCCTGCAGTTGGACTCCACTCTTTGATCCCTCCTTAGAGAAGGGCTGGCTTTTAGATTACTGGGGCTGCAGTGCTATTTCTGAGGAGCTTGTTGCCAACAGTATGAACCACGTGCTTACAGGAACTTTGACACTTTTAAATTAACATATTTCATTTTTGTCAGCACCCTGCTGTTGCTTTGAGATTATGCTAAAATGTAGACTGCTTCTTAATTACTTCAAATGCCAAGGTTTAATTACAATGCCTCTGAGTCAAATTTCAAGGCAGCCAAACTTTCAGAGCCATGCAGGAGACAGACAGACATACCCATAGCAAGTTCATCCTTCAAAAAAAATGAAGATGGTTAATGTTACTGATTTTCCAGCACCAGTATTTCCTCTTTCAAACACAGAACATATTATCTGGAGCATTCAGTGCCTGTCTAACCATCTCTGGGCTGGGGTATTCCATCTGGACCACAGCTGCAAGAGGGAGTCTGCTCCCATGCAAGAGGAAGAGTTAAACTTAAGCCTCTTAAGGCTTCATTACACGGCTCCAGAGAAAACACACACCCCTCCTACTGGATGGGCATCCTTTCCTATGGGCAAGGTAAAGGTGCATGAAGAAACAAATTGCAAGTGGGCTGGTTTTTACAGCACAGCTGAAACCTTCCCGTGAGCAGCTGGATTCCTGGCCATCCTGAATCCAGAAATGCAGGCAACACTTGCTGTTCACTGCAAGCTGTGCTATATTTCTATAGCAGTATCCCATTTTATTTTCCAGATGTAGAGTTTAGAGACCATGAACTCAAACAAAACAGCGGCAGAGTTGGTGTGGGAAATTAACTAACTTAAGGACGGTAAGTATTTTTTTGGCCCTTGACAGACAAGAAGGTGTATCAGGCTTAGTTCCAAAAGCATGTCTGAAGTCATGGGAAAGAGAAAGCCTCCAAAAATAACAGCTTTAGATTTTGGCAAAATCAGGTGCTGGAAAATATTCTGGAAATTATCTGCCAGCTGTAGGTATTTCCCAGGAGGAGAAAAGGAAACACCTCTGTGCAGCCTCCACACCTGGCTGATGCACACCTGAGCTGTGACACACATCCAGTGCTGCTGCTGGGGAGCTGGGGAGCTGGAAGTGTCTGAGCCTGTAATTCAAACAGCTCCAATGCCAGTTTCCCTTTTAAAGCTGTGGGAGTCAGGGAGAACCGGAATGGTTGGTCAGAGTGACAAACATCTGCTAGATGAGAGGAACCAGCACTCGCTGCCTTGTCTCTGACTCTGCCAGAATACTGGAGTTTCATCTTCCTTTCAATGCTTTCAGCAGTGAAAGTGAATGAAGCATCCAAAGAAAGCATCTTCTGGTTATAATCAGGTGACTGTAATCTTACAGTTCTCTTAGATGCTGTGTCTGTGTCAGAAACTTACAATTAATTTATACTGTCTTAAAAATTAACAGTCAGTATTTAAGAGAGTGTGGAATGTTTTTGTATTGCAATATTTACTGATTCCCTCAGAGCCCAAGGTCTGAAGCCACATTTCATCGGGGGAAAAAATTTAGTACTTTTTTAAAACTTGAAAATTGTTAAGAATTAGACATCATCACCATCATAATGTTAAAAAATAGATTTCAGACCTGCTGAAGAAACCCAAACCTATGACTTCTGAGACAGCTTCATGACTTTTAGGGACCATGGCATTATTTTCTAAAATATATTGTTGTCAAATCTGTGATTTAGCTCATAAAAATCTTTGTTGCTTAGGGATAATAACACATCCTGGGGTTAATGGATTCTGTAACCTCCTGAGTTTCGGTTATTTCTAAGAAGCAGGCACTGGCAGCTAGCTGGAGAGCACTTTATTAGCCAGCATCCCCAGAGAGCAGACACTATGACACTTGATATCTTTTTGGCTTAGAGGATATGGCAAGGACACAAAGCTCCTCACAGCACCTTGGAAAATGAGAGAACAGCAATGACACAGCTGAAAACGTGCTGTGCATCTCACTGACCAGGGCTGCCTTGGAGCAGGGATTCTGCCATCCCTGCCTGCCCTGTCCCACTGCCACCACAGCTGGGAGCAGGGCAGGTCTGACCTGCACCCTGAACTGATGTAATACCTGCTGCAAGTGTAAATAATTTCTGGTTTTTAACATAAAATAATACTATAATATCTACATGAAGCATTAACAAATTTGAATGCATTTTACACATTTTAAAAAAATCTAATGATGTTGGAAAAAAAAGGGCTGAATTCTTGACTAATATAACACTACTTAAAACATCATAATCAACTTTTTAAACATCAGATCTTACATAAATTCTGTCTCTATCAGATCAAACCCTATTCATTTAAGGCATTGCAGGTCCTGTTTCCCTTCTTGGTCAATACTAGTTGCTGCTGTCTTTGGAAACCCACATTTGAACTTCTGGGCATTCAACAATTTAACTTTTAAATATTTTTTTCAAGAGAATAATTAGTGATATATATTGTAAATAATTATCTAATGAAAATATAAATACATAATACATGTCTATACATATATAGGTAATTAGTATTAACAGGTTTTAAGAAGGTTTTACTGGCTAAAGTATAGAAGTATAATGAATTCATCTACCCCTAAAGAAGATAAAAAGTGTTCATTTGAAAATGAAAAAATTAATTTCTGATAAAGTGTCATCTCACTTTTAAAAATATTTTCTATCTATCAGAAGTGTTCTGTCTCAGTGGGAAGTACAGCAGCTTCTTAAAGACTTCAGCTCTAGTTTAGGAATCTGTGGTTGGACATACACATTTTTGTTTAGCTGCTGACTCCTTGTCATCTGTTAGTGATATCAAGGTGTCCTCCACAACATCAATGACAATCCTAAATGTGAGACACACCAGGGCTTTGAAATTTTTTTTTGTGAAAGTCCTATCTTGCTTTCGTCAAGCATGTATTATGCACTGAACCCGACTTGTTAAATTCTGCCAGATATCTGTCAAATTAGACCCGTGCCAGTGTTCTAGTTTGAAAACTGATTTACAGTTCTTAACAAACCCAAATCATGTTTTCTGACAGTCTGATTTCAAATGAAGCAGCAGCACACTTTTTGAAAGAGGTGAAAGACACCTTGCCTGAAAGACATTGGTCTCAGTAAAATTGCCAGTCTCCAAATCACAGTAATTCTGCACTTGAAGCAGGAGGGAAAGTGCCAATAAAAAAATGAGCCAGATGAAATGATGTGTCATTTACAGGAGAACTAGGCAATAAAAATCATATTTCCCTCTTGGTTCAATTCCATTCCTTCAGCACTGTTTGGATATAATCTAATATAAATGTACCCTTTCCACAGCAACTGTTCTTATAGAGAGATTTACCTCATCTTGGTTTCAAGTATCCATTTGCAGGTCAAGCACCATGAGAAGCTTTAAAATATGACATTAAAAAGACAACAAATAAAAAATGTTTCAGATATAAATAAGTTCACAGACCAAATGAGGGCAGGGTACTAAGAGTATATTGCAAAGTTATATGGGTCTATGCTGTGTAATGAGATAATTTTGGAATAGAGAGCATGAAAAACAGCCCTTAAGGAAACAAGGCTGAGACAGCTTTGGTCTCTGCTTGTATTCCTCAGCCTCCTTCTCCAGGCATGGATGAAGGGGATGCCCTGTGGTGATGGCAAACATATGCAATTTGTTATTTTAAGAAGAAAAGCCTTCATTAAGAGACCAGGGTGTCAGCAAACACATCTACTCTAGACTTTTAGTTCACAAATTCTTGTTTATTTAACACAATGTTACCTTCTAGGAGTGCTACCAACCTGAACCTTGCCTGCACACAGCAGCTGTAATGTTAATTATCATGAATTACACCAATGTTACTCTCCAAGCATGGGGGCTCTTACACAAGACTAAAGATACTACTTACAGCTCAGTATTGTGATAAAAGCAGGGAAATATGAGAAATCGTATAAACCCCATTTTATAAATAGTTTCACAGAAACAGAAACCAGAGGTGTTGGGCCCTTAGGCTTTAAACACAGGCTTTCAAGGAATTCAGTCATCCCCCTGACACACCTCTGGATCAGACAGGAATTGCCTGGGCAGTTTTGGGAATCTTCTTTTGAGAGCCTGCTCCTGCTCAGAGCGTGATCTGAGCTTGTAGACAGGAGTCATGGAGCCAGGGAAGGGTGGCAATGAATCACAGAATAATTTGGAGGTCACTGGGCTGGGCGTCCTACCCAAAGCAGGGCAAACTTTGAAGGTAGCACAGTCTGAGCCAAGAGGTGACTTTAGCTTGAGCTCAGCTTTGTGTAATGCAGGATTAGCTGGAACTGGTGCATGTCTGGAGGCCTTGGGCATGGCTGGGGCAGGTGTGGCATTGTCTGCTCCTCATTGTGTTGATATCCCTGTTATGTCCTATGGGTTCTCACTGTAAGGTTTCACAATTTTCTGCTCCTGGGCTAAATAGGGAAAAATCTTGACTTTGGCACCGAAAGAAAAAAGCTGAGGGAAAGCAAAGACAATTCTAGCACAAGGTGCCTGTTCTAAGGTGCAAGAGTCTAACACCATGAATGCCATGTTAAATTACTAATGTAGAAAATTACTTTAGCAGCCATCAATCCTGGAACAGACAAAATAAAAGATGCTTTTAAAAGGTTAAACACCAAAGAACTGCAAGGAAGCAAAGAAGGTGAGATACTGAAAACTTGGCATGATTAGAAGAGTGTTAGAAGCTAGTTTTTCCAGCAGAAACATGGGCACAGGAAAATCTTTCAGATAAGGAAAAAATGACACTGAAATAAGACTGCAACACTTAGAGGGGTGTTGGCCTTTGTGGGGCTGGGCAGGGTCCTCTGCTGAATGTCTCCTGCAGACCAAAGGAAGACACTGAGCTACAGCTAAGGAAAAAGTCAGGTAAATTGCAGAAAGAAAATATCCACCATACCCTCATTGTAAGGTTGATAGTTCAAGAAAGCAACAAATGGAAAAAGCTGCTCCTCACAGCCCTCAGAAAAGACAGTTTTAAACATCTTTCCTATCACAATTTACTTCAGAGTGTGCTGCGGGTTTGTGTCGGGGCAAGGAAAATAACACAGCAGGGTGCAAGGGCAAGATGCACTTTGCATTGTTGAAGTAAACATGTGCTCAGGTGGATGCTGTAAGAGAAACACTGATGTTAAACAAGGTCCTCTCATGTCTTGTGTGATATCCTGAGGGACCACGCATCGCTGGACACAGCAGCCAGCAGCACCTGGCTCAGCTGTCCTACATGGAAGCTCTGGAGTTTGTTGGCATTATCATTCCCTGGATGTGCACAGCCTGAAAGGCAGGCAGCAGCAAAGGGAGTCAGATGAATCCAAGCTGGGAAAACATAGGTATAATGAGAATCTCAGCTTTGAATTCTGTCTGCACATTAGTGCACAGAAACACAAATCAATCCTCATGTCTTGACAGCAGTAGTACAAAGCAGAGGGGAAAAACACACAAGCCACCCTGGCAGATGCATCCTCAAGTTTAACGAGACTTGCTAATTGGAAATCTACAGCTGTTCACAGCAAACTTTCAGTGCTAGTTATTTGTGTCTTCACATCTAGGTGTAAATACTGGAAGAGTCAGGACAAACACGCAAGGGCTTTATCCAGGCCACCTATAAATTAGTCCTCCTAGTGATTAGTGTTTAGTTGCAGTGGGGATAGCAGGTGATGGAGGCTTATCCAGGGAAGCTGCCACATTAAAAGTGGACATTCTATCCCTGGAAGTGTTCAAGGCCAGGTTGGACAGACCTCTGAGCAACCTGGTCTAGAAGAAGGTGTCCCTGTCCAGAGCAAGGCAATGGAACTAGAATGTGTTTAAGGTCCCGTTGAAAAAAGCCATTCCAAGATTCTATGATTCTCTGAAGTCAGTGTCTGGCAGCCCCACAGACCATGCAGTCTGAATGCCATCCTAGAAGCCTTCAAAGCTAGTCCCTGAGCAGAAACCTAGCTATCAATACTCTTCCTCAAATATGGAATTTAACAACCTGAAGGGTGTGCAAAGAGCACTGTGCAACAAGTGGAGACAGCAGAGCTGTGCTCAATCCCTGTACACTTTAAATAGAATGGAAAAGGTTCAGATATGGAAAAGAGCAATGAATGAATCACAAGACAGAAATCCCACTAAAGTCAGCATGAGTGTTGCAACCCATTAATTTCAGCAGGAGGTTCAGGGATTAAATTGGTTGTTGAGTCTGGGCCCAAGTCCACTTAAAATAATACGAATTATTGGGAGGGCAGTAACTCACTGTAAAGGTCATCAGGGCTCTGAGGTGCAGCAGAAAAAGACCCCCTGCTCCTCCTGAGCAGCAGCTTTGCTCATAAATTCGCATGTAGGGGTTGTAGACCCCCTGAATGGATCAGGGCCAGTGGATGGAGAACTGGGGAGGTGCTTTGCACAGGAATATGACGTGACTGAAGTGGGCAGAATGAAACCAGGGAGAAAAAAACACACATGGTTCCCTCAGATATGGGATGGTCCTTCCTGCACAAGTGTTTGGAAAACGGACATGGCTGCTAAATAGTGCTGGAATTTTTGCTCCAGCTCTATAAAAAAAGTCTGTTTCTTGTTCTCAGCCCAGACTCTGGGTGATCCTCTCTTCCTGGCTGTGTCACCACAAGTCACTGCATGAAGCTGGCTGTGAATGCAGAGCGTGTGCTCCAGCCAGCACAGGCTGTCATTGCCCAACTCACACACAGCCATTCACAGCCTCCTTCCTTAGGATCAACAGGATGCATGAAATGCTGCTAAATCAGATACCAATGATTTGGGTAATCCCCAAACCCCCAAAGAGTTACACTGCCAGGAGACAACAGCCCAAAAATAAGCCAGGAAAGAGCTGGAAATTAAATACTCTCCAGGTAGCAGATGAAGTTCCAGGCAGGTTTTTAAAAATACTGCAAAATACCATTAATCCAAAAAAGTCTTTCTACTGCAAAGTACAGATACTTCTTCAAGCCTCATAAAAACTGATGAAAGAGCCTACACAAACTAATGGTTTCTACAAGAGACCCTACACAGACACTCCAGGAAATCCACTGGTTTTGATATTGGTATTTTGTGTGAAGGTGTTTCAGTAACACCACCATGAAGGGTAATGAATGGAATTTGACAACATTTAGAAGGGAACAGAACTCATGTGCTTGCATTCTCTGACCTCCTTTGTTCTACAGTGCAAGGTGAACACTGTAACAAACACATCAGAGCAGCTGTTCAACAAAAAACTTGTAGATTGACCTTACTGCTAATTTCAGATGTATTCTGTAAGAAAGAAACACTCTATTTCCAGAAAAAACAAATAAAACAGACTAGAACATCACCTCTAGCAATGACATGAAGCAGAATATGCTTAAAGAAAATAAACTGGCACTATTTGCTTACATCTATTAGTTTTGCTGATTCATGTATATTTGGTAAAATGCATTGAAAAGAAAAATGGAGAGGAATTAAGGTACACACAGTTTTGATTGGAAGGCCCTGCAAACTGACTCATTATTTTATGTCTGCTCTGCTGAGAAAACACAGCTGCAGCCCCTGGTGCATGTAAGTCCATACAGACTGATGAGATGCTGGCACTAACCAAGAGAGGATGAGGATGGCTGTAAAGCCTTCACCACTGAAGCCTCCTGTGCAGGCAGGACAAACGAAGGGCAGCAGGACAAAGTCCTCCAGTCTTCTCTATCTGAGACAGAAAGACACAAAAAAGTTCTGTTGGGATAGCTTAACAGCCAAGTGCATCCACAGCAAATCCCCCAGTGTGAGCAGTTTGCAGGGGAAGCTATTTTAAGTGCTTCAATATGGCAATGGCTTTCTTACAACCATATCATACTTACACTGGCATAAAAAATATACTTTATGGCCCCCACTAATTTTTGAAAGAAATATTATTTTACTATTTTCAGCTGCCCACACTGTTGGCAGAAAAAGGGTTCTGGAGAAATTCTGCCAGAGATCCTGCCAGTGACAGCTTCTGGGAGAGTGCCACAGGAAGCATGGAAAAGAATTATTTGTATTAATGCAGCTACAAAGCTTTTTTTTCTGTGGATCCCAAAGTAGCCTAAAAAGTTACAGTCTTTCACAGAGAAGAAAAAACATCCAGAGATCATCTAATAGGCCATAACATGAGACAGGCAGCACCCCTGATCCCAGTGTCCTCCCTTTCATTTCTCTGCACTGAGTAGGCACTGGAAGCATCATCTGTGGGACAGCCACTGTGTTTTAGGGAGATGAGGATAGGTACAGTCATGATAAAGTGGGCAAGTCCTGCAGGACACCTGCATTAAGGTGTTGCAGAGGTCTGGAGAACTCAGCAATGCAGGTCAGCCATAACTTTCCTCTAATATCAGAGGCTAAGGACCACACCCAGCAGCTCTTGTTATATGTGACAATAGATCCATGGGTTTAACATTAAACAAAAACCCCCAACACCTGTCAAAAAAAACCCAAAAAACAAAACCCCAGCATGAGATCAAAGAGAAATATCTGCAAAGAAAACAAGACAAGACTTCAAAGCCCTTCATTGATTCTGTCACACTAAAGTCACCATGTCCCGAGGCACTGCTCTGCATCTCTGTCTATTTTGTGTTTAGATACCACAACCACCACAGTGTCTTCAAGTGTAATTAACTGACACTGAAATTGCTTATGCTGCTGCCTTCCCATGAAGGTCTCAGAGGCTGGCACACATCCCAGCACATTACTCACTCTAACACAAGATGTCAACATCTCAGAGCAAGGACTCCTCTCGCTGTCAGTGTTTCAGAGCTCTCACCATGCACGTTGCCTGCACTAGACCATGCTCAGTCTTGCCTGTGATGAGCTGCTAGACCAGAGGGCTTGATCTGGGCTGGGTCACTGGCAGGAGGTGAAAGCCCCACATGATTCATATGATGTCTGTGAAATCATCAGACTCTTCAAGAGTCCTTTAAAAGGTTAATCCTTGACAAATAGTAACTTTTATTCCATATCCTAAAAAAGGGGAGAGGGACTAGAAAAGGATGAGCAAAATCGCCCTGAGTAGCAAAATACCACTGTGCAATGTCTGAAATTGTTATTTCACAACAAAATTGCATCCTTATTGGACACAAGGAGAGGAGTGTCAGACAGCTCTGGTGATGGCTGCATTTCTAGCAGTGCATATACAGCCTGTAGGATATTTACTGTTTACTCCTGTTTAGTCCTTCAGGGCCCAGCAGAGTTAAGAAAATAGTTATTCAGTCTCAGAAATAGCTCCCCACTTTTTGCCAAGCAGCAGAAGATACATGCCTGTGTGATAGGGCAGTGTTTGACACACAGTTGTAATGTCAGTATCCCAGGGAGCATTTGTCAACCTTGGTATGAATCTCTTGGCTCAACACAAGAATTGTTACAAGCCAAGGAGAGTCTCTGAAATGAACAAGAATAAGTGCAGTCTCATTTTCTCACTACTTCCAGGAGCCTTTTAATGATGCAGCTGTGTTTGCCCTGTGAATTTCTTGTAAAATTCAAGTATAGTGAAGTGTGGGGTCTAGCAGAAAGTAGTATGAGTCTGGGAAGAAAGAAGGGAAATACCACATTTTTTAAAATTAAAGATCTAGTGTAAAACTGTTCTGCTCTGATAGCCAACTTGTTCTGTGGAGGTCTGGGTGCTGTATCAGTGCATGGTACACACATCAAATCTGATCATGGTTTCATTAACTACAGGTGGGAAATAGATGGGAGTCACCAAGTTGTTGGAACTCATGTAAATACACAAATCCTAAGCAGAGCCTTGGGCTTTGTGAAGACCATTCCCAGCCCTGAGGATGGGGCATGTACATCCTCTTGTGCCTGCACAGAGCTGTGACCAGCACATCACTGAATCCCTGCCATAAACTAAACTCACATAAAAAGAATAGGGACTCCAAGCTTTCCTTTAGGGCTAGTAATGTGGCAGTAAACAGAATGGTGTCAAGCTCAGGACTGCAACATTGATGGGATAACACTGAATGATGGAGAAATTATCTACACTGTAATGGCATAGGAAGATTTCTGGTTTGTTGAGGTCACTAAGAAAATTCTTAATATTAAAGGATGGGCCAGTGAAAGATTTGTTCTCCATTTTTGCATACCCTAAATGATAAAGCACTCATCAGACTTACAGCCTTGATCTGAGGACAAAGGTGAAAGAGCCTCCTAAGCCCCAGTTGCACTTCAGGGCAGATAAAATCCACTGCATCCATGCCTTGGACTGAGTGCTTCCCTGCCACGGCCAGCACAGAACAGCACAGTGCAGGGGTACAGCACCCTAGAGCCTTGTGCTGAAAAGCTGATACAGTGTTTGTTCAAAGAAATTGAGCAGACACAGAGCTCTACTCTCCTAAATGAGAGGACCCATCAAAGAAAGCTTCTAAGGTAAATACATCCTCTTAGCAGGGCCTTATCTCTGCCCAGCAGATCAAAGAGCACTCCTGCACTGCTGCACAGCGTGCAGGCACTATCAGCAGTGCTCTGCAGAGCAGCCTGCCTGCCTTGATGACTTGCAGGCCTGTGAGACATGCATCACACGTGGAACTCGTGATGATGAGTTTGGGGATTTTCAAAAAACAGATATCTAATGTTAGACTGCCATTTGGGAGCCTAAGCTTAACACCCTGACCTTCAGAACACAGGAAGCTTCACAGCACCCAAGGAGTCCAAGTGAAGGGACTTTTCAAAGATGCAAATTAATTTTATCAGCCACCAGAAAGGGATCATTCAGAAATGTGTTTGAAAATGTTCTCAGTACCTGCATGTGCCCTGAAATACTCACTAGCCACCAACACTTGTGATTTTCTAAAAATGTTTTCCATTTGAACGTTTTTCTCTGTCTCCATTGGCTGGTGAAAGACATATACACACAAAACAGACCAGGCAGGAGGAGGTGGCAGAACTTCTTATACCCAAAGTGCTGTCAAATATATAACACTGAGCTTGAAGCTGGCAATCTTAGGTGACATCTAAAATCAGTAATTTCCAGCAAAGGTTGGATTTTAAGGATTAATGTCACATCTAAGAGATTATGAAAGGGATAGTTATTCCTTAAGTGGAAGAAGAAGCTACCCACTTGCTGACCTATCTCAGCAGCTTGGGGTAGGATTTGTTATAAAAATCCTGCTCTGCTGACAGAGAAGAGGGTAACCACTGGAAAAGGATAGTTAGTTACCTTTCCCTTTCAGGTTCACTGGATGTGTGATCTGCTCTGACTGCCCTCTTTCATCCTTCCTGGGGCAATGACTGGAATGTTCTGCTGCCAACTAAGTGCATAAAAGGGATCAAATGAATCTGAGGCCACACATGAGTTATGTAACCAGGAATGGCTGATCCTGCACTATTCAGCTTCTCATGATGTCCAGGTGATGCTGTCAGCAGGAATATTGCACCCCCTTCTGCTTTTGCTTTCATCCCTGGGCAGCCTCCAGCATACTGGGTTAGGGATCCCTCTCTTCTGTCTTCTGGGATTCATTGGGCCCTTCCACCAGCCCAGACCCAGAGCACCCACAGCCTCTAACTGGTGTGCCTGCCTACCCCAACACTGCTGCCCCAACAGACAAATGGGGCACTGTGAACAGCCAGACCACTGCAAAAATTACTCACTGTGTCTCTTTGTGGTTTGGCACCTGACTATGAGCTCCTCCACAGCATCACCTCCTCTTGTCTCTAAGGTTTCAGCTGTGAGCTGGGCCTCTGGTACAAATTACTTCTTCATTGCCACACACAGACAACATGGGAAGTCTGAATCCAGTGCTGCCATTCTTGGGTTACTTTAAAAGAAGATCCTGTAATGAAAATTCTCCACTTTGAGGTTATGTGCCCCACAAAATACTAGTAGTATAACTAGAAAACATTGTGTACTACATTTAAAAGATTCATATATTCTAATAAGAGGAGAGCTGAGAAGTTAAAAAGCAGAATAAATAAGCAAAAAAAAAAAAAGCAGCATAGTATTCAAAACAAACCCCTCAGCATCAGCATAACACTGCTTTCAAATTTGTCAAAGGCAGAGAGGAACTGAAATACTTTTAGCCATTATTCCCCATACATTCATGGCAAAAAAGGCATGTTTTACACTCAATTAGTTACAAGACTGAGTGGGGCACACTATATACACTCTTTACTTATATGATCCCATGTCTGTCTTCCACAGAGGCTCTGCTTCATCAGTCCCCAAGAGAGAGATGCAAAGGAACTTTCTCTGACTCACCAGATCAGATGAACCCCGTTAGCTTCAAGTTAAGAGTACAGAATGAATCAAAGTGCCTTTTTCAAGCAGAAGAGCCCTGCTAGAAAGAACAGTGGGAACAAACAAAGCTGAGGAGAAAGCTGAGCCTGAAGACTGAGCAGGAATATTATGAAGTGAGTAAGAAAAGCCAACAGGGAGGTTTGAGGAAGACAGGAGAAAGAATTTGCCAATTAACTTGTCCTGTCACTGTGGGGTTTGCTCACTTGTAGGCACTTGGATCACAGTTCTCCTCCCTTCAAAAGCAATGATGAAACTTCCCTTTATGCACTGGTGAGGGTCTGGCCCTGCATGGAAATTTATGTCTTCAAATGTACAAGTCAATTAATCCTTCCAGTCTTGGTGAGGCAAGAGATATCTCCATTGCTCAAAGACAGTCTCTGAGTGGAAACTGAGAGATCTCACTTTCCCCAAGTCACAAAGTACATCCTTGGCAGAGCTGGGAGGAGTTCAGAAAACTGTAGGGTGCAGAAATCCCAGTTCTGAGCTCAGCCCATGCATAAACAGATCTCAGTTTTTAATGGCTACCACCAACCACACTGACAAAGGGTTCTGGGATCAGCTGTCTTTGTGTCCTGGCAGTTCCTCTCACAGGCTCTGTGCATTGATTCACCTGGTAATGGTGAGATACACAAAGAAGGTCAGCTGCTCTCCAACTATGAGAAAGGAGAGTAAAACAATTGCAGTGAAGCAAGAGCTCACACACCAAGTGACCACAGCTTTCTGAGTGCAGACAGTGCAAGAAACTCCCCTATGCTTGCTAATCTGATTGCAGATATCTCTGTTCATGCAGTCTGCCAGATGCATTCAAAACAGACACCTAAAACATCCTCTGTCTAAACAAGATACAGTGGCACTCAGCTGTGCAGGTATGATTTTATTTTGGACATTTTTGGAACTAAACTCAGCCCAGCTGCTTGTGAACAGCTCACAGCTTCTGCCTTCAGGGGCCTCCCAGAACTGAATGGGTGGGAGCAGCCAGCCTCATCCTGGTTGGAATTTGTTCAGCAGTGAGATACAGAGACCCTAACGAGAAACAAGCCCTACACTGGAAAGGACAACCAGGACAAGCTGTCAGTGAGGACATCAGAAACACCACTGGAAAGGAATTGTTTGGCACCACGTGAGCCCAGTGGTGCCAGAAGAGCTGTCATCTGCCACAGTATTTAGAATGGGAAGTGACTCTGGGAGGGTTTGTTTGTATTTTTAATAGCAGCCAGTATCGATGGTTAAAACCAGAGAATACAACAGAAAAACCTGCTACCGTCACTCTAATACCCTTCTCTCTTCCCAGATATCACTCTATCATTTAGATGGTGCCATTAAATCCCTATTTGCACACAGCAACCCTAGACAACAGCCCATATAAAAACAGGGACACTGGGAAAGTGGCTTCACCCACTATCATTTATTATTCCACTTGACTGAAAGTCAGCCACGTGCCTGTCAGACCCATTGCTCCATGGGGACACACAGACACACAGAGAAGCTACAGTCTGTTCTGAGTCCATTCTGAAATAGCCCACCTCAAACCCAGAAACACAGAGGGGATGAGTAGCACAGACCCCAGGAGAAAAAAAATCCCATTTGCACCAACTTTTTGAAGCTCCTAGTGATTTAGTTGTTTCAGCAGATGGAGCCATTGCAGTATTCACCATGGATTGCAAACTAGGCCAGTTCAGCCTGTTCAAAGGGAAAAAAACCTTCTGCCTGCTCTGAGGACATTTTCAAAAGAATCCTTGGCTGCATCCAGGCAAGTGTGTGTCACTTAGGAAACTACATGCTCTTTTAACAAATGGACTGGTTTACCCTATATCCTAGGACTGATTTTTAGATCTATAGGATCATTAGTAATTATACATTAGTATCACAACTGAAGTTTATTGTTTTAATGTGCATTTCAAAGCTGGTAGGTCTCCAAATCAAGCCCACTCAGTAATTCTGGTATAAAACCCCCAGCCTTTGCCATGAGAAGCCCCCAGTTCCCCTTACTGGTGCTAAAATTTGTTTTTTTAAGGTCTGATGTCATTACCATGAAATGGCATCTAGCTGCAATTGCTGAATTGTTGTATTGCAGGATAGCCCTGGCTGATTCAGGAATATCTACACACACACACATATTGAGGAAAGTAATACAAATAAGAACACAACAATTCAAGTTTCCAGAAATACATTCACTTACGAGTATGACTCCTTAAAGGTTGTAAGGAGATAACTATGATCATAAACTTGGGCATGAAACAGCAAGCAATTCATGGTACAATTAGAATTTGAGATAAATGGATTAATAATCTCTTGCTCAAGCATCAAATTAAGAAGAAGAAGCTGGATTCATCAAAGGCTGCTGTTGACATTATACATTACTGAAGGGGAATGGGGATTTAATATTCCCTTGGTGTGAAAACTCATTACCATTTTCCCTGGTGGAGGCTACACATATACAAGGGGCAAAGATTATGACACTTAATACAGAAAGACAAAATCACAGAATCCAGCTTTGCATCCTGCATAAGACCTGCTCATAAGCTACAGAATAACTTAGTGAGTCTTACCCACATACTTTAAATGCTTTGTCATTTTCAGGGTTACAGATAACACAGAAACTCTTCTGCAGTGACAACCACAACAGCTCTGGGATTTGCTGCCATTGTACTGCTGGTAAAGCAGGGTAACACTTCTAGCCCAAACCAAATCTCTCACCTGGAGCTGTGGCTTTCACTCCACAGCAGGGAATGTCTCACTGAAAGCAGGTTCAGAGGCTGCAACACCAAACCTGTGCTTTCAGCACCACGAACCTAAGAAAGGCATGAATGCTTTGTTGTATCAACCTGGGACACCTGGGCTTTATGGGAAACCTGCCATAAATCAGGGGGAATTTGGTGAAATTGAGAGCTCACAGAAAGGCTGGACAGAGAGCAAAGTCAGACATCCAAGGAATTTCTGCCACAAATTTCCACTGAAGGCTGGAGGTCCAGCTTCTGATCTGCCATTCCTTCCCAGACTCCAAATCAAAGACTTCTCACTGCACTAACTCCTGTGATAATTTTGGATTGAAATGGCTATTGAAATCGAGGCCACAAATCCCTTCTCATCTGGGAATAAATCTAAATTTAGACCCTAGTCTTCAAATAAATGCATGAAGCTGATCCACCTCACTGCATTACTAATGTTCTTTATAAATATGATGCCCTAAAGGCATTTTGTTTCCCTTTGTGTATATGTGGCAAAGAATTGGATTAAAAGGATGGATTCTGCTAGAAATACCCATCTTTATACAGAGCAAACACGATTAATAACGAACCAATTCACCCACTTAAAAAACCCCCAAACTTTCTATAAAAACTGCGGGAAGTAGAAGCAAAAGAAGGAAATAAAAATTATGAAATAACTGTACTCTCCACTGGTGTGAAGACATGGCTGATGTATGTGCCCAGAGGCTGAGCTGAGCTTGCTGGCAGCAATGGCAAACTACAACTTCTTTGTGGATCATCCATCAGCTGCTGCAAGTCAGGAGTTGCATTTATGGAGCAGAAGCTTCTGAGCCCATGGGCTCAGCAGAGGTTGTGTAGAAGGGACACAGTGAAAAGATGAGGCTGAAAATAAGACAAAGCATATTCCTGGCCAGCTGCTCAGCCATCCTCCTGGGGGGCTCAGACTGCCCTTTTAGCAACCTTCTGTGGATGAGGCACCTTGCAATGGCATCAGTGAAAAAGCTGGGCAGAGACTTTGTATGAATCAAGTTTTAAACAGCTCCTTCCAAACCTGCGTAGTCCAGTCTCTTCCAACCTTTTTGTATGAACCTGCTGAATTAGGGAAGAAAATCAGTATCAGTCTATGACATCTCAGGAGGCTGGGTTTCCATGAGGCATTCTCTCTGAAAACTAAATGCTAATTTAGTTAAATTCAATGTTTTTAAGGGTGCCATTCCTAATCAGCTTTGCAGAAATAGCCAGCTGTTTTGGTGTGGGCAGTCAGAACGAATTGGGATGATGTCATTACATCCACAACTCATTATTTGGAAAGAGATTGAATGTGAGGGGAAATGTAAAAGTAGGTGAATTGTAAAAGCAGAGGAATGTTCTGCAATAACAATGTAACCTCATGCATGGAAACAAGATGAGCAATGTTTATTAGGAGCAGGAGCTGAGTGTCTGATGGGCTGGGGCATCAACCAGCAGCCAAACACCCATCCCCCTTTTGCTCACTCCATTCTGCGGGGAGAAAGAGAGGAAGGTGAAAAGGCTCATGGATCAAGTTAAACAGGGAAAGCAAAACCAAAAAGAATTAATTCACTCCTTCCCAACAACAGAGAGATGTCCAGTCACTGCCTGAGAAGAAGGGTCTCAGCATGTGCAACCATTGCTTGAGAACACAAACACCACGACCACAAACATCCCTCTTCTCCACCTGCTCTCCCTGAGCTTTTATTGCTGAGCCTACGTCATAATGAGTGGAACATCCCTTTGGTTGGGTCCCTTCCCCATTTCTCCCAGCCCCCTGACTGGAGGAGGGAACAGAAAGAGTCCTGCCACTGTGCAAGCACTGCTCAGCAGCATCACTGCTTTAGGCACAAATGCAGAGCAGGGCACCACAGGCGGCTGGGAAGAAAGTTAACTCCAACCCTGACAGATCCAGTGCACTGCTCTGTCACAAAATTATTCCTGATGCTTAAAGCCAAAGTAGGCTTGAGTGCAAAGGATGTTATAAACAACGTGCTGCAATTTTAAGCAATTGCATAAGACCTTTATCTTCAAGGTCTGACTCACACATTTCACTGTCAAAAAGCTGGGACTTGGTTTGTGGAACGAGCTCATTAGGAACCACAAACTCTATCATGCTTCACCTGAAATGAAAAACAACTACCATCCAGTCTGACATCTCTACTAGAAAGCCACAGAATTGTGGGCATTCAGAATTGGAGCACAGAAACAACTCTGTCCTGCATACAAATTTCAGAAGGGACATAAGGGAGAGGCAAAAATGTCTATGACACAACACTTAATGCACGGTGAGGCTCCAGAATGGAGACATTAGTCAAAAGAGAACAAAACCAAAGCATTTGCATTGAGGCACCCATCAAAGAAGGTGTCAATGTCTTTAAGGATTGCTAATTGTAATATTGAATTGTTACCAACAGAGACATGTTGATACATGTTGATGTTATCAACAAAACAACAAAATCACCCTCAGTGATTTTGATGAAAGCTGCACTTTCTGTAGTGGATTTACATCTATTTATACCATGGAGATATTTTTGCCCGTAATTCTGTGAGGATATATTTTTTTGAACTCCTTTTTTTTTTTTTGAAAACAAGATCTAAACCCATCAGTCATCTCAATGAGATTATGCTGGGTTTACCAAACCTTCCCCACTTAATGTATTTTTCTGTTATTTTACTAGCTCTGCTTGTAAATACAGGATTATAAGAAAAATGAGAAAATCAAAAGATACGCAGCTTCTCCTAGAAGAGGTTAAAACCCTGTCAAAAATCCTCATCTGTGTTTGTGTGATGAAGGCTGCCACTGAGTACAAGCCACAAAGTCCAGAGAAAATGTGTTTGCTTTTAACACATCTCACGGGGTTTTGTCACTTTTGAATATAACATTCCTGGATATTTAGCTGCTGGCACTTGCACACTGCTGACTTACTGGCAATGAGATATATTGCTGGGCATGTACAGGGGTGTTTCATGAAAACCAAGATAAACTTTACAGGATCACAGAGCAGTCCCTGCCTGGCAGAGCAAAGCTGTCAGATCTGAGGATACGCCGAGACAGGATGTTCTCAGAACTACAGAGCCACTCAGCTGTCAGACGATGCAAGCTGCCTGTCTTGTCTCTTCTTTGCATTCCCCCACACTGTGAATCACTGGAATTCTTCCAGATAGGATGCTCAAAATGAACTGCATTTTCCCCTTAATCTCTGGGCTCCAATGGTTAACCTCTCAAACTCTATCCCCCATGTTTCCCAAGTTCCCACCACCTGAGATTGCCTGACTGGTCTGGCAAATGATAGTGGGTAAAGAACCTGCAGGGCCCCACAGGCATCCCTTTGTATCAGGGTGCTCTGCCTAGTGGGGGTGAAACACCCCTAAACTCACCCTAAGTGCAAAAGTGAGCAGTGCTGGATGGGGAAGGAGAGTCAGCTGCTTTTGGTGTTGAAGAATGCTGAGACCAGCCAGACTCATCAATCCCAAAGTTAAACATCACAGGAGCAAAAGACATTTGTCCATGAGCCTTGCTATGGGTGAGTAACATCAGCCTCTACTTAATAATTATTTTGCTGGCTTGGATGCAACTGCTTTAATAATGCTGCAATAAATAGTGCACAGGGAGTTATACCTACCTATTCTGTGTAGTAAATAATTCTGATTAAGATCTCCTAATCTAATAATCATTAATTCAAATAAATAAGTTATTTTATTCATATAAATATATTTGGTTTACCATCCTTACTCCTGAAGCACAAAGTAGTACAGAGGCCTAATTACACCTATATAATAATTTAGACATAAACCATTGGCCAAGTCTGGAGGTAGAGTTGGAACCAGCTGCATCTTGTCTCTGAGAAGGGGTTTAGAAAGCAAGGGGGTCCTTTCTGCTTCTCATGACTCAGTGGGAGGGTCTCCCTGATAAACCTTGTCCAAATCTCCCATTCTGCCTGTGATGCCTTTGAACAGCTCAGGAATTGCTGCTCTCAGCCAGCCTCTAGAAACTGATTCACCACAGCCACCTCTCTATCTCCCCATGACACCAGGAATGCCAGCAAGAAACTGGGTTTGCTCTGCTCCTCATGGAACTCCTAGTTGATATTGTGTTAATAGTCTTTCTCACTGGGACACAGAATTTTTGGTGTGCTCATTCTGACTGTAATCCCATTATATCAGCCAAATTCTCAGTATGTATTCAGTGTAACCTGACATTTCATTTATTGAAGGATGAAAAGCTTCCTCACAAGTTAAGAACAAGATTCTCTACTTTTTGGCACAAAGCAGTGTGCTCCAGTGAGGTGCTGTTAGATTTCCCTTCCCATGTGTGATCAGAGAAGAAACAATTTGGATCTTTTTCTGTTCCAGCATGCCTCAAAAAACACAGGACAGCCTGACCACATATCCACAGCCCAGAACTGAAAAGCAGCAGCCAAGAGGCAATCATATTTAATTCAGAGGTTCTGCTGGCAAAGACAGTGAGCCATGGGCCAAAAGGAGCATTTATGCTCTGAAAAAGCCCTGGAATATCAGCATTCTGCTCATGTAGTGCTGACAGATGAAGGGCTGGAGTAATGCTGAAACCATGGTTCAAAGAGCACAGGCAGCTGAACACATGAAATGCAGATGACTGCATCCTCTCCAGCTTGTGATGCTGAAGAAGCCAGAGAGAAGAAATCTGAATGAAGGCAGTGAAGAAATTGTTGGCATTCATGTTATGGTAACTGACTGATTACATATGTGTGAGTTGGTAGGAGCCTACTCTCCCTGCAATTCAGAATTCAAGCTCTCATTCTGGATCTTGAGAAAAACGCAGGGTTGCTTTTTTTTCTTTTCCAGTAACTCACTTAATAAAACTCTCCAGAGTAATATAAATAAGAACATGAAGAACATGAATATTAGGATATAAAGAGAAAAGCATAAAAAATACCAGATTTACAATTGCTTATCTGAGTCTGAAAGACAAAGAATAATCTTTTCTTCACAGAAGTAAAGATTTTAGCTTGTTTTTACTTGAAATGTCCTGGATAGCTCAGAAGCCCCCCCGCCCACTGCCACCAACACGCANCAGATATAGTCTGGCCACAGAGTAACCTTTAGTTATGTGTAATTACCCTTACTAATTTACTATCTTCCCCCTCATAACCTTTATTATAACCTTTAATCCTATTTTTATTTCCTTAAAAAAAAAAAAAAAAAAAAAAAAGGAAAGAAAGGTTTTTTTCTGTGCACAAAGATTGATTCATTAGATGTTTTTTGTCTCTGGGCATTGAACAGCCTTTAGCTGAATAGAGTTGGAGTTCATGGAACTTAATTGGAAGAGCATCATTTCCAACATCTCCCTAGGATATTTACTATGAATGGTGAGACACAAGAAAAAGAAATTGCTGATGTTTAATGTTTTATGCTGTGGGAAGGATTCATTGTTTTGCTCAGCAGCTTGAGTGCTTTAGGAGTAGGAAGGGGTCTCCCTGTCAAGAATGGACACAGTATTTTTCTTTCATCCTCATCATGTGAGTGGATGTGAAAGAAACTAAAATACTGTGAATTTTCTACTCACATCATCAGTCACCTTGAGACACCAAAAGTTTGAGAAATGTCACCCTTTAGAATTTGCTGAACAGTCATCAGCAATTCTGCACAGTCATCAGCAATTTCCTTAATTTCTTGTTAAAGGCAGTTATCACAATTACAAGTTATCATAATTTTCCCACACTTATAAACAAAAACAATAGTTAATTGTCATCTAGGGAACTCCAAATGGAAGAAACATCAACAAATTTGGCAGCATTCTCAACAACTAAACCATCAAAAGTTTTAGCAACATGGCACCACTCCTTAAAACAAGGAACTTTCTTCAAATGCCTGCTGCTGATTTAACTCTCCATTTACCAGGAAAACTACACAATGGTTGAAAAAGCCTTGAAAAGTGCTGAATCCACTTCTGCATAATAACAGAGTGAATGACAGTTAGGAAAAAATATTGGAATTCTAGAAATGTTTTTGTTCTTTCAGAAATTGTTTTGCAGTGCCAGCTATAGCATCTGCTTGATCTTATGACTTCAGTAGTCCTTTTTTAGAAAGTGTTTAAAAGATTTTGAAATTCACTGCATAAGCTGGCCAGACTCCCTGCTGCTTTCTGGCTAAGAGACCCTGGCTGGAAGATGGAAGCCAAAAGATCCTTCCCATAGGATGTTTGGTTACCCTAAACCTGTAATTTCATGTGTGACTGCTCTTCCATCCACAATATGTGTGGATATGTGAGGACACAATCCTCCACACTTCCTCCACGTGGAAAGGAATGGCATTCTGAAATCTAAATATGAAAATGGTGTATCCTTACTACTCCTGCTAAGCATCTCACATTCGCAGATAAATTGAACAGGAAAGTGATTATCTCCTCAGTTTAACTACTGATTTGTGCTGCTACCCCTTTTCCTTCAAGAAATGAAGCTGTGCTGCACTGCAGAATCTGTCCTTGGAGAGCAGAGTTTATTCATATGACAGAGCACCTAACTCCCTCAGGATAATCCTACTGAAGCCAATTGGTTTACTTGAGTTATACATCCATATTTGCACAACAGAGGGGTAGCAAAAACAAAGGAGACTTATAAATGAGGTCTCCCAATGCCACGGGCAAGTTAACTGGTTAGGAAATGCAAATTTGTTGAGTGTAACTTCCAGGAGGGAAAGGAGTAGCTAAGTAGCATTAGCTACTTACTTAGTAAATAATTAGCTAAAGCAACTCAGACATTCCGCCCGGGGCTGTGGGTGAGAGATGTGTGTTCCAGTGTGTGCTGCCTTCCTCCAGCTCTGCTCTCAGGAGTGTGAATACCACACTCCTCAGCATCCTTCTACTCAGCATCCTTGGGCTGGGGTTAGACAGACACTAAAACTGTCTCCTCAGATGTCTCATCTGGGGATGCAAAGGCGGCAAGAAACCCTGCCAGCGTTTCTGATTGCTGGATAACACGTGCACATAAGAAAAGCAAATTATTCTGTAATCCTCTCTGCCTCAGAGGGGAAAAATACTCAAGGTTAACCTTAATTTGTGCTGTGGTTTAATCCAATATGTAGAGACTGATGATTCCTCTCCCACTTTGACCTTAAAAAGTAAGGTAGGGAGAGGCCACAGGGAGAGAGGTACTTGCTTCTCTCATCAGCATCCTGCAGCTCTTTCAGCTGACTTACTTTGTGTATTTAATGCTATTAAGATTACCCAGGATGGCTCTATCAGCTGCCTCTGTCATCACCTGCCATGCAGCTGCTGACGTGACAGAGCTCAGCAACTCTGCAACACACACAGACATCAGCCTGCTCTGATCAAAGGCCTAGGAAGAAGCAGGTAATAACTCTGCTTCCCCAAATTTATCTGATGTTAAATTGGCTGGGTTCTGTGGTATTCACGATTTTAGAAGTACATAGATCAGATGTAAAAGGCTGTTCCTCAATTTCTAAGATTTTACTCTTTCCCATATTTTGCAATCCTCTAATTTAGCTACTGTACCCTCAAGTAATTTGGGTTTTATTCGTCACAGATCAACCTTAATTCTGTAAGACTTTTCTCTGTCATTACTCAGTTTTTGGCATATATCAGTTATGACACAGGACATTCATTTTCCTTCAGAAAGGCCTTGAAGTCCTATTTATGAAACTATAATATGGTTTAGGATGCTGGACTCGTTATGCATATTTTTACACTAAGATTCATACACAAGTGTTCAAGAATAAGAACCTACCTGGTACCTTTCTCTGGATGAGAAGGCAAACAGTACAAAAAGGGGTGATATAATTTTGTCTACCAAACTCATTATTCTTTAAAATTCTCACAAAAAACCCATTCTTCAACTGATTTTACAGTGAGTGCAAACATCTTTCCCTCTGTGTTCTTTCAGCTTTACCCAGTACTTTGGGCTTTTTGCACCTTGGTGCTTATTTTTGTATCACACACTGGAGGCTGAGGCATCTCGGGACACAGGGAAATTGTGCTTTTCTTTCTTCTTTTTCCAGATGTCTTAGCTGTGCAGCCTGGAAAAAGCATATTCCATTTGCGTAGTTCTCTCTTCTTACACTTTCATATTTAGCAGACTGATTTGTTTCCTAAACCTCATTAAGCAGGGAATACTTTTACTAATCCAATTCAGCAAATTATAATTTTGTCAGAACAGTCCTTTAGAAAGAGCTTTCAGAAATTGCTCTGCAACTCATCTGGAAAATGTGCACAGATAGAAGGATTTATTTGCCAAACAGAGAGTCTTAATCTCTCATTAAAAAAACCCCAAAAAACAACAAAAACTACCCCACAAAAACAATACAGGACAATACTTAGTGTTGCTAAAATTAATATAATCTCTGTTCTCTATGCTCTAGAAAAAAAATCCAGCATCTTATGTTAATGACCTTTACATTAAATCTCTCTTTGGGGGCATGCATTGCCCTTACAGCTGCTGTCAGTATTTAATGTACCTGACTAATGGGGAAAGGGGACTCTGGAATCAGCAGTGTGTGGGTGTCACACTGAAAAACACACATGGGCACATTTCTTCTGCTCACACAGCTCACAAAATCTCACCGTTTCTTTGTTGGTTGGATTTTTATAGCACAGACTGCCAAGGTACCCAGGGGATGTGGAAGTGACGGAAGCACATCATCCTGAGGTCTCAGCCTACACTGTCTGTGCTTTATTTTTCTCAATATGAAATAAAACACCACAAGATTTAATAAACTGGTTCAGATTTTATTATTTTGCATGGGTCTGACTTTGATGATGTTAAAGTACCAATGCTAATTAATGATGACAAAACAGTAACAAAATCATAGTGGATCCAACTTAAACATCAGCAGGAAGAATGCTGAGGTCTAAGAATTAACAGATGATTAAAGATGCGTTGGGCTACGCCTTAGTCATGGACTGAAAATGTCATTAAAAAAATCATCAAACTCTCTATAAATAACTCCATGATTATTTCTCAGGGAAATTGTCAGGTGTTTCAACACTGTTCAGTTGTTTATTTCCCTTCCTCAGCAGAACAAAGACTGAAATATTTACTACATTATTTAAATGTTATTGTATAGACCACTGTCTATAGAAAAAAGTAATGTTTTCAGCATATAGAGCTCAGGGAATAGCAAGAAAATTTTAATGTGATGAAAAATGAACTACTTTCAAACCAAACAATGAGCAAAAAAAGCACAAGGTTGGGTTCTAAAATGGAGTAAAAATCTGATCAAAATGGGGATAACCATTGCTTTTATCCTTATACAACGAAACCCAGAATTTAGCACAGGGAATTTGATTCTGCCATCAAAACATGACTTGATTCTTTGTATTACAGCACTAAAATGAATTACTTTGGGCTGCAGCCTCCCCTTGAAACCCAAGGTGTACACAGCTCATTTGACTGCCTTCTGCCTACTCAGCACAGCCACATCCATCAGCCCGATCATGTGCTCTGCAGGGCGAGCCGCGTCCTTAATGGCCAAGGAGAAGCGGGCACGGCCAGCCCCGCAGACAGCGCTCCCTCGGCTTCCCACAGCCCCGCGGTGCGTGCGGGTGGAGCTGTGGGAGCCGCAGGGAACATCCCTGCCTTTGGAACAGCCCTTCCGAGGGAACGCATGCCCCTCATTCTGGGGCAGCATCCTCAGCCCCGGGGCTCAGGGACAGAGCAGCTGTGCCCAGCCTGCCCTGCCGCCAGCAGGGATCCCTGGAGCGTTTTGCTGGAAGGGGCTTTGGAGCCCATCCTGTTCCACCGCTGCCATGGGCAGGGACACCTTCCGCTATCCCCGGCTGCTCCAAACCCCGTCCGACCCGGCCTTGGACACTTCCAGGGATGGGGCAGCCACAGCTGCTCCTGTGGGCAGCCTGTGCCAGGGCCTCACCGCTCTCCCAGCGAGGATTTCCCCGCAATCCCAACCTCGGTGTGAGTCCATCCCCCTAGTTTTATCCTGATACGAGACCCCTCTTTTAACGCAGCCCGGGCTGGTGCGGGGGACGGGCGGCACCGCCTGCGAGCCCCCGGTGCCATGCCTGTCTCCACCCCGATCCTCGCTCCTGATCCCCATTCCCAGTCCCGCTCTCAATCCCGCATCCAGATCCCTGCTCCCGCTCCCAATCCCTGATTCCCGATCCTGACCCCCTATTCCCATTCCCATTCCCGATCCCGCTCCCCGACCCGAATTCATTTCCCTGCTCCCGATCCCCCTTCCCGGTCGGCGCGGGCGGGGCGGCGCATGCGCGGTGCCGCTGGCGGGCGGTGCCTCACGGGCTGGCGGGAGCCGCGGCCCGGCCATGGCCGAGGCGTATTTCCCTGTGGGGCCCGGGCTGGGCATGGAGGAGAATTTCCTCTCGCTGGACGATATCCTGATGTCGCAGGAGAAGCTGCCGGGGCGCGCCGAGAGCGCGCTGCCGCGCCTGGCCGTGCTGATGGGGCAGGGCGCGGGCAGCGCCGAGTCCATTCCTGAGGTAACGGGGAGGGAACCCGGGACACGGACTGTCGCTCTGGGGAGGGGACATGGGACATGAGACACGGACTGTCGCTCTGGGGAGGGCACAGGGCGCGGGGGGCTCTGACCGGGGCCGCCGCCTCGCCCCCACCTTCTGTCGAGCCTCCCAGGCCCGGCCGCCCTCTCCTCGTGGTCATTGCAATGATGCTTTCCGCTGCTTTCCCTAAAGTTATTTTTGCTTTATTATATGCGCTTTGCCTGTTTTTTTTTTTCCTTCTTTTTCTTATGCTGTTTCATCAGCTGACAGTATTAAACCGTAGAGCGTCATTAAAAAGTCCACTTTCTGAGTCTTGAGGTAATAAGGCCTCTAAAGCGTGTCTGGTTTGTGCTACAGTCACAAAAGACTGTTCAAAAAACAAGAAACAAAATTGACTTTTTTTAATGCTGGGTCTTTATTAATAAAGTCCATTCTATGTCTTTGGAGCTGCTTCAGGTGTGCTTTCATGGTAAGGGTAAGTTTTGGCTTCTCTCGTTCCTCCAGGGATCAAAGCTGGAAATCCCCCTGTGGCTTGCTAAAGGGCTGCATGACAGCAAAAGGAGAATCATCTCTGTGGAACTGCCAAAGATTTACAGGGAAGCCTGGAGGACGGTGTTCAGTGCTGATGCCAATGTTGTTGATCTGCATAAAATGGGGCCCTACTACTATGGATTTGGCTCACAGCTCCTGAATTTTGAGAATCCAGAGAATCCTGAGATAGCTCAGACTATCCTGCAGGCAAGTATCTGAATCAGGTCTTGAAATTTAAATCTGCATTTTTCTGTCTTCCTTTTGTTCCCAGCTGCTTAGCAGTCTTCAGGAAAAATATCCTGATTTAATCCAAAAGACTTCTGGATTGAATATGGATGACCCTCTTGGCAGCTGCACAGGCTGGTGCTGGAAGTCTCCACTCTTCATCCAGGAGTGTAATTTTAGCTTGGCGTTTCCACATTGTAAATACGGTATTTCATAAAATCCTATAGAACAGGACTAGAGGAGATGTAAGATTATTTAACTATACCTGTCTTTAATTCTCTCTAATGCAGAGACCTCACACTGCTCTGGGCAATCTCTTTCGGTGCCTCATCAGCCTCCCCTTCGGAGGTTTGCTCCAATGTCTGAACCAAAGCTCCTTCACAGCAATACAAGCTCTGTTCTGTTTGTCTCATGCGAAGTAAATGCTGAGGACAGATTATTCTCTTCCTTCCTGCAGCAGTCCCAATTCATTTGATATTTCTCTATGGGTCACGCTTCCTAACCTCTGACTGCCCTCATTGTGCACTGCTGGTGCCTCTCCAGTGGATCTGCATCCACCATGCCATGCCATGCCCTGAACAGCAGTGCAGTCCCGTGCTCAGGACTTGTGCTGATGAAAACAAAAGGATTACTTTGTGAGTTTTGTGTGGCTGTGATGCTCTTGGCTCATCTTGGTGCAGTGTCTGGTTTGTCACGATGCAGTCACATGGATCTGTGTTTGGTTTGCAGTCCACAGTGAGATGGTACAGGTTGCATCTGCAAACAAATAATTTCCTGACTCTGTACTATTTCTGCCTTAATGTAAAACCTTCTGTTAGTCTTGGGTGAATGACATCCCACTGTTTCCACACCACCCTTCTAATTAGTTAGGGTTATTAAGAATAAGAGTTCTGCTCCCTGACATGCCTGTAGTCATCTCTTCTCCTTCTCCTGCATGTTACTTGCTGATTTAATAAGCACAGCTTCTCTTGCTTTAGTAAGCTCATTAATTAACATCTCAAACAGTAGTTGGTCCCACAGAGACCCTAGTGGAACTCCACTCAGTATGTTCTTCCCTCCTGACAGGAGCTGTGGATGATGGCTGTCTCTCCTGACCATCTTTGGGTGGTCTGGCTAAATCTTCCACGAATGCCCCCTGACAGCTACCCCTCTGCTGTTTTTCCTGCCTGTGCAAAGCCTGGCATCCTTCCCTAGCAGGAAACCAGACTGGACTCTGGGAGTTTGTTCTTGGCAAGTCCATGATGGCTGTGATTCTTTTGTTGTCTTGCAGGAGTATTGCTTCTTCGTTCCAGTATGCTTCCAGGAATTGATGCTGATGGATTTATAATTCCCTGGCTCTNCCCCCCCCCCCTTTCTCTTTTAAAAGATAGATGTCATCTTTGTCTGTTTCCGGACATCAGTCTTCTTAAGCTTTTAAACATAACCACTAACAGCTCTGAGACCTATTCAGCCGGGTCTCTAAGTGGGCTGGGATGATTTTTATTGAATTTTTTTCCTTTCTCTGTGCTTTACATTAAGGCTGATGCAGAGAGGCTTTAAAGTGCTGCTGCTTTCTTGGAGTTTTCCACTGAACATGTGCTTTGTGCATTGAGGAGGTGCCCACACCTTTCTTTCTCTTTTCTTTTTCTGCTAATGGACATCTGAGGGAAAAAGCCACAGTAGAACTCATTACTTATTGACAGAAATATCAAAGCATGCCAGGTTTGATTTCTCTTTTTAAAAGCAAACAAGAGGGGAATTGTGCTGATTAAAAAACCTATAAGTTTGTCCTTATTTAACCTATTGCTTTATCCTATAAGTTCTGGTGATTCTAAAATCAACTTCTGAAATAACAAAGCACAGTTTTCGAAGAGGTCTGACTCCTTTTTTTTCTAATTCCCAAAAGCAAAGATAAGAGAGGAAAATAAAATGCCTCAAATGCATCTTGCTGGTTAGCTTTCAAATTCCTGTTTATAAGTTGTAGATTGGTTTGGTTTTTCACCTTTTTCATGGTTAAGTGTTTTTCTAGCATCCTGAGTGCTTTTCAGCAGCAGCTTGGCTTAACTTCCAGGACATTCACAAACTGCAGCTTGTACGTTCCTGCAGCAGTTGCTGTGGCATGAGATTAATTCCTCTGGCTCTAAAGCAATGATTGCTTGAGAAGTGAGGCAGAATAGATCATAATTGTGTTGTATCCTGTGGTCTCCTCAAGCCTGTTGTGAGGAAGCAGCCAAAATCCAATTCTGTGTTTGCTTCCCAGCCAGTATCACGCATTTGATGTCCCAGCTCAGGCATGAAGTGGTTTTGTCTGTGTAGCCAGGCTTAACGGGTTGCAGACCCTTGGCTTGTTGTGAACAGGAGCCTAAACCTTTGACTTTTCAGTTTTGAAACTCAGGCCTCCAGGTCTGAGCTGGGGGTGGCTCTGTGTTACCTGTCAGTGACTCTGTGTGTTCTCTTCAGACGTTCATTGCCCGTTTCCGCCGCATCATGGACTCCTCTCAGAACGCCTACAACGAGGACACGTCTGCGCTGGTGGCTCGCCTGGATGAGCTGGAACGGGCTCTCTTTCAAGTGGGCCAGAAAGGGCTGAATGACTTCCAGTGCTGGGAAAAGGGACAGGCTTCTCAAATCACAGCTTCCAGTCTGGTGCAGAACTATGGGAAAAGAAAGCTCGCAGAAGTGGATGGTTAAAAACCTGAAGAACATGAAGTTACAGTGGGGGACACAGATTTACAGCCTGTTGTAGAAGAGGAAAATTAATCAATTTAAGGAAGGACAGGCTCCCTGTCCATTCATGGGAATTCTTCTCTGTAACAGCTTTGGATAAGACTAGTGAAAATTTTAAAGGCAGAGGGCAAGGATGTGAAAACTAGATCACACCACTGAACAGCCTTACTCCTTAGGAGTTGCAGCTGAAGTGTTTGCTAGGTGGCTGAGAGGCTATGAGAGGATTTTCTAAAAGGGTAATAAATACTAATTATTGGTCTAAATTGATATTTACAGTACCAGATCTGGAAAGAAGTGTAATTTATGTATTTCATCTTGTCCTTCCCATCCCAACCTCCTGGAAACAGCTGTTGATTCTATGAACAGCTGTTTCTAGGTTCCCTGTTCTTTAGAGAGACCCAGTGATGTGGAAAAAACGTGATACAGCAATAATTCTTTTTCACTTCTTATACATTCAGGTGGAACAGGTGCTCTTTGTGAGGCAGGAATGTTTTTCTTCCCTGACTCCTGTACACAATGCCAGTGCCCTGGAGAGAAATACCTCCTCAAACCCACACAGCAAGTGGCTACACAGGTCTGGTGCTGCCTTGTCCTCTCTCTCTCCCTTTTTGGCCCTTGTGACCTTGGTGCTTTGCAGTAAAAAGTGTTCTTGTTTGATGTCTGTGGATGTGTCTCTGTGATGGGTGTTCTACAGAGGAGAAAACAGAAGGCAGCAAAGAGTAAGGTCTGGACCAGATAAAAAGCAGAAACTTTAATGGAAACTCTGCCCCATTATCAACCTTTGAGATACTTGTTTCTCCATGAGAAATTCTTCTGATTTCTAAATTTGGTGAGTAGAAGGGACAGAGCAAATGAACTGAGTTTCCTTCCTTCTGATCCATCCAAATGAATCTAGGAATATGATCCTGGTAAATGTCTTTCTTGCCAGTAGGAGTGACAGGATTTGGGACTTGCTAAACAGCACAGTGGTTATCATCCCATGTGGATGCCCTTAAACCTAGATCATCTCAAGTCCCGTTGGACTGGAGACAGAAGACACGGTTATCTCTGTAGTTCCTGCAGTCATCAGGATGGTTGTCCTTTGGGAGCAACATTAGACATCTTACAGGTGCTTCTGTGCCTCTGTAGAAGGAGAACCTTGTGGAGAACCTAAGCAGAGGAGCTGCATCCTGATGCTGCTGAGCACTTTCACTTGTGTGGGAATCCCTGGAAGGTGACAGCAAGATCCAAGTCTCAGAGGAGCTGTTACTGGACTTGCAGATGCACCTGGATATTGGATGCTTCAAACAAGACCTCGAGCACAAAGGGCCATTCCCTGGCCTGTTCAAGCTCAGCCTGTGCAGGTGCTGAGAGGGAACACTGCTGTGCCTTCACAACTGTCTTGGTGCTTCCCCCTCAAGCTGCACAGGGCTAGCTGTCCTGCCACAGGAGACTAGTTGGAAGCTTGCCTGACAAAGTATTTTAAGTATGTGCAGGATGAAATGCTGCTGCACTTAATGCCTTAATGGCACATAATGGCTTATGCATTTGTCAGTTGTCCATTTCTGGATTTTTATTCTGAATAAATGTTCTGTAAGGGAATGCTCATAATGTGAAAAGTCTGTTGTTAATTGTGCTGCAGCAGATAAATCAAATGGGAAAGTCCAGGTCTCTACAAAAGTGTGGCCATAGTAGATAATCCCTCTGCACTTACAGGTAATGTGGTCAGGAGCTAACTTGTGCAGTTGTGCCAGTGTAGAAATAGTTCCTGTCTGACTTAGCCCAGGTGGGGACTGGCAGCTTGCACAGGTTGTGAGAGAGACCCTGCCAGCCAATCAATAAGCGATTGCTTTAATGAATTGCATTTTTAGGAACATCAGATGGGTAGGGATGACTGTGTTACCTCAGCTTTGTTGTTGTGGTGGTGGGAGGTGGGAATTGGCTGGCTGTATCCAGATCCTGCTGCTCCAGGCACTGTGGCAAACACTTCGTGTACCGTGGCAAAGCTGTGATCAGTGCTGCTAGGGGAGCAAGTTGAAGTCCATCTGTGACAAGAAGCATTTTTCAATTGGAAATACTATTTTATTGAGATGTTGGCTTTGGGATGTAGCTGGTTTATAACCAAAATCATGAGTTCCATCAATTTCTGGACTGGTTTTGGTGACTATTCAAGCTAATTTTCCTGCATTTTTAAGATAATTTTTCTTCTCTACTGCTGGATGCAAATTCCAAGCAGAAATTTGCTCACTTGCCAACATTTTGTGCAACAGCCTTCAGAGTAGGGAGAAAAAAAATCTCTGAAGTAGTCTTCAATATCACTTGCTTTTTGTAAGAAGGCAATGCCACTTCTAGTAACCTTTTAAGACCCTTAAAAAACCTGATCCTGTAATTTTAAATTACAGTATTGGGTCAGTAAATCTTGGTTAGATATTTTCTGTCCAGAAGTACAAGAATGCTCTTTACTTTTTGTGAACACAGCTGTCCTTTTCCATGGCACTGCAGCAAGCTTTAAGTTAGAGGAGTTTGTGTGTTTTCAGAATGGTACAATAAATCTTCATTACAGAACTACCTGGGAAAGGTCTGAAAAGGACTTTCAAGTTTTAGTTCTCAGCTTTTAAACTGAAAGACTGTTGATGTTTATGACAAAGAAGTCCATAGACACATTTTACAGTATTGCCACAAATGTTTTCATTGCAAGGGTAAAAATAGGCAAAATTTGAGCAGCAACCAGGAGGAGCAGCACCAAGAACTGACATACTCTGGGAACTGACATACTGTAACAGCACGTATTATTTTTATGAGAGACACAGTGGCACCTGGCTGAGTTAGGAGCACAAGCTGTTCTGATATTCAAGCGGTGATTTTTCTACCAGATTTTGGGTAACCAGCTACAATAAAAGCTTCATTCAAAATTTTAATTGAAATCTGGGTTTGGTAGGTTGTACTACCTTGTCCTAAATTAGAACATACACAAAGAGTGGATGTTATGGTTGGCAATGAAAATGAAGGATTACTGACTGCTGCAGAAGGAGGGAAGTGGTGAGAAAACTGTGGAATTCAAAACTCTGGGAGAAGTTTGCCATCCCCTGGGTCCTGACCACGGTGGTGAAAAAGAATCCAGAGAGGGCTTGAGATAAGGAATGAAAAGAAGGAAGAGGAGACAGTGAGCTTCCACCTCCCCTGAGCACATGGAGTCTGCCTGATGGGCTTTGTTTCCCAGTGGAAATTGCTCTGGGGAGCCTCTTCCCTGAGGGCTGGCCAGGCTTGCTGGGAGCCCCCAGAGCCCACTCCTTGCTCTGCTCTGGGGAGCAGGACAGCACCAAGAGCACTGTGCTGTTGCTAGAACACTCCTGGGCTGGTGTGGAAAACTACAAGGGGCACAGCCCCAAAAAGCCAAGGCATTTGTTCTGGTTTTCCAAACACTTCATTAACGTCATTGACAATACCAGCAGGTTCCTCAGATTAGCATGCTTCTATTTTTGAAGAGTTATTCCTCATGGCAGGCTGCCAAGCAGTGCCAGCAGCCTCAGTATCCTTTCTATCTGGGTTGGCAGGACACACTGGTCCATTGCCTTTCCTTAGCCTTTGTGAGGACTTGCAGCTGCAGCTCTTTGCAGCGTTCCCCCACACCTTGGGGAAAATGCACTTTCTTTGGGATTCCCAGCTAGACCTGTGCAGGGCACAAATCTCTGTTATAGGAAAAAAGCCACTTTTCTGCTGCTGGGTCAAGGCAAGACACAGGCAGCAGATCCTGCTGAGCAGAGATTGGGGGATGCGGAGCTTAGAAGGACAGGGAATAAGGAATCCCAGTTTGCCTGCAGATGTGCTTGGGAAACTGCAACCCTAAAGACAGTCCCAGATTTGGCCTCCTTGGATTTCTCTGCTTAGAAATGGGTAGTGGTAAGGAGATGTCTCCTGAGGGTCATGATGGTGCTGTTCCATTTCTCTTGTGATGCTCTGATACAAAAAAAAAAGGCAGAAATGAAACAGAGGTTGAAAACTGAACTCTCAGCTTGTGTGGCTTGTAGGACAGGGCTTGTCTCTAGCTGTCCTGTTGGTCCCTTGAGGGCCCTGGGTTCTCCTCAGGGAAAGCAGAGGAGGATTGTCACAAACCCTCACAAACCCTTGCTAAACATAAAAGACATTTTTTCCCCTGACTTCAGACCAAGAAGCTGCCAAATGCCAAAAGCTTGTGTGGCTTGTTTTTTCCTCAAGCATTGGAGCAAAAGTGGAGTGAGGAGGTGGCTGTGGGACTTGGCAGCAATGCACATGGGAGGAAGCAGTGAAGCAGATGCAGTAATCAAAGTACAATCAAAACAGCCCTCATATGTGCTTATTTCTCTTGTTGTGGGACCATCCTGGGCAGAGTGAGTGTATCTTTGCAGACAGGCTCCCATCACAGCAAGGATTTAAGATGATACAAGATTTGCAGGTTTTTGGCTGTTCAGCTGACATCCTGCAGTTCCTTTCCTAAGTGCTCTTTGTGTCCATGGGTGGCTGAATGGCCATTTCTCTGCTGGGGTTGATGCCTTAAGTTTTAGCTTTCATATTTTCCAGATTCTGTACTGCATTAGTATATAACCCTGAACTTCATATAAAGTGTTAGCAAGTTCTCCTCACAGTTCAGTCAGACAAAACAATCCTTTTCCAGCCTGAGAACCGAGGCCACCATTTTAGCTTCAAGTCCAAAAAAGTGAAAACAACAGCAAATTGAGGAAAGCAATCTGGGAGGACGGGACTGCATAACCTGAAGCTGTAATTGGACAATTAACCCCAATATGGAAATGGACTAAAACTTATAAAAGCGTGAAAACATGTGACTCAGGGTCCATCTCGGGTGTAGCCTTGGCCAGGCTCTTGTACTGCCCAAGGTAGTATCCTTTGAAGGCCTTTTTAATAAATAGATACTTTATTCCTTTGATACTGCCTAGCCTCTGTTCTAGGTAGCCTCTTTAGGCATCAGGGGTGAGGGAACGAGCTATGCACAGGCCCTGGGCAGTACTAACAAACCAACTGTGGGAGTCACACCCTTTGCAAAGGCTTCCAGAGAAAAGTCCTCCCTTGCTCAGCTGTGCTGGTGGAGACCCAAGGAGTGCTGATGGAGTGGAGCCAAGCCTCCAGGGGCTTACAGTAGTCCTGTACTCTGTTACACTGCCTCTGTGCATTTGGGGTTACTCCAAGTTTGCACCAGATCAGCAGAGTTTTTGCAGTTGTGGTGGATTTACTAAGCTCTGCCTGGAGGCTGAGCTGTGTTTTTTGCTTTCAGTTTGGGCTCTCAGGTGCACAAATGCAGCTCTGGCTGCCCCTGAGCCTGTCCCTGCTGATGCAGGCAGAATGGGGTGAACAGATCACGGCCTCTCTGGGTGGCCAGGCTCTGTTCACCCAGCACTGCTCTGGATTCACACAGCATCCTCCAAGTGAGCCCCCCGCGGCGTGCAGTGACATTTAACTGAGTGGTCCCACCCTCATCTCTGGAGCTCTGCTGTGTCCTGGCTGCACCCAGCACTCTGGGGCTTCAGCTGAGTCAACAGGGCAGGAAAAAAGCTCGAGGAAAAGAAAATCACTGCAAATCAAGCCTTGGGAACAGCATCTGCTTTATGGCAGAGAGGGATTTAATCTCCTTAGCAATCGCCTCAATTGTAGAATCAGCAGGATGCTAATTAATTGAGAGGCGCTCGGTGACAGCCATTGAGATCCCTCCTGGCTTTAAGTGGAAGCCTTTTGGGTTTGGCATTTCTGCTGGCTGCTCTCCTAGCAAGAGCTTCTGCCTTGGAGCTAAAGCCCTGTGTGGGGTGTCTGACAGCAGTCACCTCTCTGCTGGCCATGCCTGGGGCTGGGCTGTCCACACGCCCCTGAGATGATCCCGGGGCTGTCAGGGAGCACTGCCCTGGCCTCCCTCTCCTGCCTCTTGGCTCAGGGAGCCAGCAGAGAGGGGTGGCTGCAATCCATGAAATGCCTCACCCTGCCTCCCTCTGGCCCTTCCAGCCTGGATCCAGCCCCTTACCTCCACCCTGAAAGCCCACAAGCTGATTAAGCTCAGCATGTTAATTGGCTGTGACAGCTCATTTTGTTATCTTGCGCTTAGTTATTGATGGGGTGCGTGTGACTGGATTTGCAGCGAAGGTCAGTGCCAGGATGGGCCAGAACCCCTTGTTTGGTGCATCCCAGCACTGGGATGGGGCTCCAGGAGCCCTGCCAGGATCAGCTGTAAAGCAGCAGCATGGTCACACAGCCAGCAGCCACGTCAGGGGGCATTTTACCCCTGGGATGTGCAACACCCTGACTCATGAGCACATGGATACTCAAAGAGAAGTGGGTTTGGGTGGGTATCTGGCACCCACTGGTGCAAACCACTCTTTCCAGGACTAGGTGATAGAAGAATTGGATTTAAAGCCCCTGAGGTGGGAAGATGCACAGGCCATGGCAGCACTTGGTATCCAGCTCTCCCCAAATGAGTTTGAGGACTTCGTCTTGGTTTTGTCATAGGCTTCTACAAGGGACAGGGCTAGGAAGGGAAGGAGGAGAGGATGAGTATAGAGAATTGGAGAGCTGAGGGAGGGAGGTTTGTGGTTGTCCAGTGAGCTAAGAGCTGTGGGAGGAAGAGATGAAGACCTGCCTCAGGAAGTGAGAGAGGTTGGTGTTTCAGAGTCAATATGCTGTCCTGGGACAGCAGCAACACCATCCCTTTTGCCATCCCTCTGCCTCTCTCCCAGCATCTGCCAGGTCCATGGCCCAAAGGCAGCATAACAAGAGAGTGCATTAGTGAGAAGTGGGATGAAATCGTTAGGATTAATGGATTAGAGCTAGAGGTATTGATCAGCTGAGGGCCAAGGAGAAGGTCAGGGGCAGAGCTGGTGGGGTGCAAGGGAAGGGGAGCTGGGTGTTGGGCTGCTTCTATGAAGGCTCTCGTGACCATCAAGGAAGGAGGGACTGCAGGTGGCTGCAGCTGGTGGGGACTGGGGAACTCTGGAAACTCTGAGAACAGAAGTTTAGTGTTCCCAATCCATCACCCTCCCCCTAAAGCATCACCGCAGCTTGCAGTTAGAGAGGTCAGCCCTTGGAAATGGCATTATTCCATACTCCAAGAGAAGACAAGAGTGGGCAACTTTGCTGCCTTGTGACAGGTGCTGTGCAGTTGAAAATGCTGATTAATGCTGCTTTTGAGAATGTGCCAGTCTCTGGCCTCGGAGGAGAGAGCCCCTGCTGTCTCTGCTCTGTCTCACGCCTATCAACCTGCTAAACACACACATGCCATTGCTCTGAGCACCCGGCTGAGCTCTGCTGACAGGTATTTATTTAAAGCCTGGCTTGGCTCCGAAAAGAGGCCGTGGCAGAAGCAGCACGGTGGGCACGGGCAGTGCTGCTGCTGGCTTCTGTGGCTTGGAGGAGGCAGGAAGGGATGGAGGGGCTGGCTCCGGAGACATGGGCAGAGAATTCTCCCTCTGAAGAGGTGTCTCCTGGTGGTGGGTGGTTCTCCAGGCCCACAAAGGGAATGCCTAAATTGAGGTCAGAGTTAAACAGCTTCATTGCAAGAAGAAGGAGTTGAAGGCAGAGCACTGCTGCACACTTGCTGCAGGCACAGTGCTCCAGGACCTGGTGCCTTCCTCTGGAAATCAACTTTACTCTGATGTGCTCGGCCACTCTGTGCAGCTGATGGACCCAGATCTTCAATTCCAGGCAGAGGTGCCTGTGCAGAGGCAGCTTTGGAAATGGCTGAGGGCAAAGTCCCCAGGGCTGCCTTGTTCCTGGCCCCAGTGCAGCTGAGCCATGAGAATTTTTCTTGGCTGGTTGCTGATCTTTTTAATTTTTTTTCCTGGCTTTTGGACAAAATCATCCCATTGCCCTGAGGCAGAGGGGCCGTGAGCACTGTGAGGAACAGGACTCAGAGGAGCAGCTGTCCTGCAGAGCTTGAGCAGCAAAACGGGGGGGACTCAGGGTCTGAATGAACAGAGAAATTTGAATGGGGCCCAGCCCTATTAGAGGGACGTAGGAGAGCATCTCGTTAGGGCAGAGCTCACAGCCAGGATGGAAAATTACTGCTAGCCCTGTGTTTGGAGGGCAGGAGGCAGCCGGGAGGGATGGGCAGCTTGCCAGCCCCAGCACATGCTTTATGGGGCACACAGGGCACAGCACAGCTCTGCCCTGTGCCAGGTCACAAAGCCTCTGCTCCCATCCTGGGCTTGTGGGCTGTGTTGCAGGGAGAGGATGCTGAGCTCCCTGCAGGATTTTACCTTCCCAGGCAGCTACAGTGGACTGGGTGGTGTCAGGATGTGGAGCAGCAGGGCTGGCTCCTGCCTGTCCCTGTCCCTGTCTCTATCCCTGTCCCTCTCCCCAGCCCAAGCCCTCAGCTCACACACAGGCAGTGCCATGGTGCAGTCCCACCTGGTTCTGCATGAAGCCCAGCAGTTCTGGGGGTACCAACCCATCCTGGCACCAATCTGGGACCTCTGGGCAGGGTTTGAGGTGTCTCTTTTGAGGCATCCAAGATCTAATTTCCCTGCTGTCATTCTGGCTCTGATTATTTTGGAGCCAGCAAGGTGTGGGCCTTTTGCTGCCCTGGGGATGAAAGGCTGGGGCGGATTGTGCCTGCCCTCGGGTGGGATGTCCAGCCAAGGTGGGATGCAGGATGAGACCCATCACCAACAGCTCCAGCGCTGCAGCTTCAAGCCCAAGACACCCCTCACTATGGTCAAGGCTCCAGCATGTGATCCCACAGAGCAACTTTACCTGGAAGACACCTCTCCCTCATTACCAGCACATCCCCACAGCCACCAGTCACACTCTCACTGCTTTGTGTGCACTGCTGGATTCTGGGAAATTGCTCCTGAGCAGTTTTGAAAATAGGTCTTTGGAATATATCTCACCAACTTCTAATTCTTGTTTATCCTTCTTTTGAATAGCTTGACTGAAACAACCCATTCAAAGACTAGGGCTGAGCAAAGCAGAACCAGCAACCACTGGCTCCAAACAATGTTTTTATTTAAGGGCAAGAATAAAAACATCACACTCACGCACAAACGAGGCTAAATTTAGCTGTGACTCCTCTGCACATCGTCACTGGACTGCCTGTGCCTCGGGGTGGTACCTGATCCCCATGAAGCCCTTCAATACAGGCACATCGATTGTGCTGGTCCCCTGCACAGCCAGCGTGGGCAGCCAGCACATCTGCCCCAGGCTGCTCCTCCTCCTGCCCCCAAATCAGCCCTGTGTGCAGCACAGGATGCAGCCTGGAGCTGCCAGACATGTGTCAAACCCTGCCCTGCCTCGGGGCTTGGATTCAGGCCTCTGCTTCCCATGCTGGTCACCTCTACATCCCTGTCTGCTGATGGCAGCTGTGTGATCTGTCCACCACAGGATGGGTCCTTGTGGCACTGCCAGCACTGGGTGCCACTGTGGGAAGGGTGGCCAAGGAGTGCAGAGCTCCCTGCAGCAAGGTTAGGGGTCCCAGCTCACCTCTGCCAGGTCGAGATGGCACCGTCACAACAGGAACTTTGGGAGGGGGGAACAGGGCTCGTGCTTGAGCATTTTTGTTGGACTTTTATGGTCTCTGCCTTTTTCATTAAGTCTTTCCAGGTTTCTTCCAGAGACAGGGAAAATGAAAGGTCCCAGGGCCTCTAGTCCTGCCATCACCCTCTTGCCATCAATGGCATCCATGGGTTCAGCAGTTCTGGCCCCCTCTGCCTCTCTACTTGGAGGTGGAGATAAATCCCAAGCATGAAAAATAATTTATTCGCATAGAAACTCCTGGCAAGTGAAGGAGGAGGAGGGGGTTTAAACGTGTGCAATGTCAGGAAGATCAGAACCAACACTATTTCATCCCTGAGCAGTTCAGAGAAAACCCCTTGGCTGCTGGACCCACAGAAAAGGGGAAAAAGCAGCACTGGAGGCAGGGAAGATCTGATCCCATTGAAGTGCTAGGTGAGGTGCTGGCTCCTATTTGAGGGATTTAAGAGTCCCTGAGCTCCCTGACATCATGGCCTTTTCCTCTCTTTGAGGTGAACAGGCAAATGCAGCCTGGATGCAGAGCTCTTGGTGACTCAGCGGGAGAGGTTGAAATCAGCTGAAATCTGGTTGCCATCCAAAAAGCCTGGGACAAACTGTTAAAATGGATGTACCAGGGATGAATGTCAGTACGAGCAAACATTTCTCCAGCCCCTAGGAGCTGTTTGTAGGATGAGCTGCCTGTGGCTGCTCTCAAGGCACCCCATGGCTCAGCAGGCAAAGGTGTCCTGAAGCAGAGGGGTCTGTTGGCCACTGTGGCTGGCTGAGGGGTGATAAGACTGAACTCTGGGATACATGATTCAGCCCAGGTGCTGAGGAACCAAGCCCACTAAGAGGAGGTGATGGGGTCCTCAGGAGTTCCCCACGGGAATGTTTTGATAAGGGCCAGTTTTGGATGGTATGTCCTGTGCAGTTGCCTCAGGCAGCATGTGATCAGAGGCTGTTACATCCCTAGATGTGGGAAAAAAGTCAGTTAAAGTGATATCAAATAAGTACAGAGGGAGGAACAGTGGCAGGATGGGCTGGTCCAGCTTGGACACAAGCAGGATTCAACCCTTGCTCTGGGACAGGCCAGGGCCCTCTGCCCTCAATGTCCCAGTTCAGGAGAATTCAAGTGATTAAAGTCATTCATAACCTCCTGCTCTGCCCCAAACAGCTGCCTCCCTACACCTCCAGCACCAGTGTGCATGGGACCCCAGTCATGGCCTCCACTCCTGGGTGATCCTTCTTGACTGTCACCATTTGCACTCCCTGGCAGCCCCAGACCTGCCTACTGTGGGGACACTTATTGCACAGGTCCTTCTTATCCTGCAATCACCTGGACCATCCTATGCCCAGGGGAACCTGCACTCCCATGCCCCAGAGGACCCTCAGATCCTTTGTCATCCGTGTTTGTGTTCCTGGACACTCCCAAGCCCTTTGTCCTTCATGGCCCCACTCTCCAGGACTCCCCACATCCCTTGGCCACCAATGGCTGTGTTCCAGGTATCATTGTTGTGCACAGGTCCCCTCTTGTCCCAAATCCTCCCCGAGCACCTCGATTATCACCTTCCACTGCTCTCAGGGAGCCCCAGACCCTTTGTGCATGGTCAATACCTGGGGCTCCCGAGGGCTCCCTCTGTCCCCTGCTTCTGGGACTCCACGACCACAGGGACCTGTTGGACCTGTTGGCCATCACGGTCCCTCTCTGGGACCTGCCTGGTTCCCTGCAGGGTGATGTGTGCCCCCGGCATCCTCCATCCCCCGTGCAGCCCCCGCAGCCCCCAGCGCTGCACGCTCGGCGTGATCCCCCAGTCTCCATCTCCCGTTCGCTCCCGNGCCCCGCGCACCTCGCACCGGCACCAGCACCGGCACCGGCTCCGCTCGCCCCCCGCCGGGGCCGCCACCGCCCCTCGCAGCCCGCCCCGCCCGCCGGGACCCGCCGCCCCGGCATGAAGGTGCTCCGGCACAAGATCGAGCTCCTGACAGGTACGGCCCGGCCGCCCGTGCCGGAACGGGGATGTGGAACGAGCAGGGGCCGTGGGGTGATGAGGCCGGGGGTGGCGAGAGCCTTCAGCCCCTGCCTCGAAGATGGAGCTGCCCCCACCCCCTGCCGCCTGCCCCTGCTCCCGCAGGTGTGGGCTGCCGGCTCGGCTCCTTCTCGGGGTCCGGGACGTGATGCCTTTGCTGCGGCGGGGAAAGCCCAGCCCGCGGGTGCCGGGGGAAGGGGGAACGGAGTCGGCAGCCCCCTGGCAAAGGGGGCCGCCCAGCAGACAGCCGGTGGATGGGAGTGCCCGGGGGATTGCTGGAGCATCCCTGCGGTGCCTCCCTGCTCCTCAGCCAGCCTCCCCCGGCAGTCTCCCCGCTGCCCCGACGAATGCGCTGGGCTGCGAAGGAGGCTGCTCTTAGCAACAGCCGCTGCGAGACAGCCTGAGCCCCCACAGAGCCCCTGCTGCCCCAGCCACCCCCGGACCCTGCTCAGCCCATCAGTGGCACCGTGTCCCCCGGCATTTCCCCCGGCCTGGCGGCTCTCCCGGTGTGGCTGCCCGGTCCTGCACCCCTCAGCTGGACCACACTGTCAGGCTGGTTTGTGGGGGCTGCTGGGGGGCAGACCTGTGTCCTCACGGGTTCAGAGAAAGCTGTGGGTGTTCCTCCTGCACCGGTGGAGCAGGATGTGTCTCAGGCTGTGTCACTCTGGGGTTTCCCTTCTCCCCATCGTGCTCCCCCATCGGTCCTGCTCGAGGGGCAATGCTGTGGGCACACGGCTGTGGCTCAGACTGAGCTGCAAGTTCCCTTCCTCCCTCTTCCAGCCTCACTGAAGGCTGCCTTGGCTTCAGTGTCTGGCAGGGGCCAGCCCGCACTTCTCCCGATTTGTCTGCCTGTTCACTGCTCACCGCTCAGTCAGCCCGAGGTATCCGTGCCAACATCCTGTGGGCAGCACCTCCATGCCAGGGCAGCACGCAGGTCCTCAGTGTGGGGACTCCTGTGAGGCTGAGGCAACACCTGAGGGATCCCTGCCCTGTGAGCAAACATGCTGCCAAGTGGGGAATGGAGCTCACAGCCTTGTCGTGATTAACAATAATAGTAATAATAATAATAATAATGCTACAAGCTGGTTCTCCTCCAGTGAGCCAGCAGTGGGCTGCAGATCCCTGGGGAAGGTAATCCAATGTGGCTGTTCCTGTCCCCATCTATACACACAGTGCCAGGACCCTGGTGGGCAGAGCACTAGTCTCAGACAGAGCACTTATGTCCTGCTGGGTTTGGAACTGATTGGGAATTAGGGAAGAGACGTGACCTGGCTGTGCCTAGGAAACTGTGGCACTACTCTGGGAAGGCTGAGTGGGAGCAGAGATGGGTGTGTTTGGCTTTTTACTCTGGGAATGAGTGCTTGTTGAGGACCATTGGGGTGAGCTGCAAGGAAAAGGGCTTGTTGTTGGGCACATTACCCTGGCATAAATTGTTTTGGCTAGGACACCTGGAGCTGTGGCTTCCTCACCAGCCCTCCACAGCAATAGTGGCCCAGTGGGGCTGGGTGACACTGCCCACAGCCCCACAGCTACACTGCCAGGAGCAGGGACGAGGGCTCCTGTGGGGTGGCATGGGAAGCAGAGCACTCAGGGAAGGTTGCAGCATGGCTGTGACCCTGCTTACTGATCCCTGACTTACTGATCCCTCCTCTGTTCCCACACTCAGGTCCACTTTAGGAGACTGTCCACCCTGTGCTGGGGATGCTGGTTGGAGCAGGGCTCTGCCACATCCCCCCCTGGGCCAGCTTTCCCCCCACCAAATGAACAAGGTCACGGGGCCTCTCCTCATGGCTCAGCCACCCTCCCTCCCTCCCATATTAGCTGCAGGCTGTAATTATTAAAGGCATTCACCATACACTGAGTGCTGTTCCCAGCCACTCTGGGGTCGTGGCCACACGGTGGGTTGGTGTGCTCAGCGTGGGACACTCCTGCTCTCTCCCAGACCCAGCTATTGGTGAGGCTGATTTTTCTCCTGTTTTTCTCCCCCGGGGTTGTGGGGTTGCTCAGTTGATGGCTCTGAAGGCTGTGCTGGCTCAGCTGTGCTGGCAGGCTGCAGGCCAGGGCTGTCCCTGTGCACAGAGCCATGTCCCCAGCAGCAGCAACCCAGCCTGGAGCAGCCTGCCCCTCACTTGTGCCTCTCCATGGGGCTGATGGCACCTCTCAACATCACCCAGCCTGGTGGGACCCTCTGGGCAGGAGATGATACGGAGGCTCCTGGTGCTGGGTGCCCTGGGAATCTTGAGAGGCTTCGCAGTGGTGTTTCTCCCTCCAAACAGTTCTGGATTGCTGGATGGCTCCCAAGGAGCAAGGCAAAGTGCCGTGTCTGCAGAAAGCAGGCAGGTGGCACAGCCTGCTTGAGTTTTGAATGGAAAACCCGGTCAGAGGAGCAACACCCGACTTCGGAGAGGAGTTTATGACCAGCACCTGTATTCCTGGTGGCCTTGCAATATTCATGGCATTTCTTGGCCTTTCTACCTCCTGGATTGATGTAGGTTTGGAAGTGGATGAAATCGGAAGGAGGCTCAGCTGAGGCTGTGCGGATGGAGTGGGTCCGTGTCTGCTGCGCTGCTCGTACAGCCCAAACCATCCCCATGTCCAGGGAGATTGCACGGGGGGGAGACAGCTGAGGGGACATGGGATCAGTGCTGGCCCATTTGGAGAAGCAACAACTTGTCTGAAGGCTTGGTCTTGTGGAAAGGGTGAAAAGAGAGACTGCAAAGGCAATGCCTGAGGTCTGGATCCTGCTTGTGTGCAGATAATCCCCTGGCACTGCCAGTTACCCATCCCATTTAAACACAGGAGAGCCTGGACTGTTCCTTGTGTCCCCATGTCTTTCACCTTCTGTGTGCAGCCAGCTGCTGATCTCCTTGCTCTCTTTTGCTCTCTGAGCTGGGTTTGTGCCTGGGGGTATTTTTGGAGATGCCAGTGCTGGCTGGGGTCAGCAGCACCCAGTCCAATACCGCTGCTGAGTGGTGGCTCCATGGAGAAATGTGCCCCTCCAAGTCGTGGGGCTGAGGTACCAACTGGCCAGCACCTGATCCACAGACAAGGAGAAGACTTTGGGAACAAAGGCTTCACATTTGGATTTTTTCCAGCAAACTTCAGGCTGTCTCTCTATTCTCTTTCTGCTTGGAACATCCCTCTGCCTCCCAGCACGGCTGAGAAACATCACCCCTCATTCTGCCTGTGCAGGGAGATCTCTCTCTGTCCCATCCATACCAATCTGCAGCCTAATACTGGGCAAAATTTTGGATTTTCTGTCTTTGACTGATGCTGAAAGCTGGGATGGGAATTTGGATGTTCTTGCTTTGGATTGGGTGCTTACTGAGGTGACCAGCATGGACATATGAGGTTGGTCCCTCAGTTTGCCCTGGAGATAGGTTTGTCCTTAACTGAGTAGGAGCTGGGAGCTGAGCTCATCTAGGCATTGTCTGCTCTGTGCCTGCTGCCAGCTCCCAGCAGAGGGGCTCACTGCAGCCCCTGCACAAGCTGAAACACCAAGTCCCACTAGTAGATGCTAGTAGATGGGTGGAGTGAAGCTGATTTGAGTCCCATCCCTATAGGAGGGAGACTCATGGGGCTCTGGAGGGCTGGGGCAAAGAGGGCTGAGGCAGGACCTGCCCTGACATCTCCCTTGCCCTGGGCAGGGCTGCTGCTGCAGGAGATGACCATGGCAGGGCTGCACGAGCTGCGCTTCACCGAGGAGAAGCCGCTGCTGCGGGGACAGGATGCTGAGCTGGTGAGTTTGGTGACCATGCTGGCTCTAGCTCCTGCATGTGGGGCACCAGGATACAGGGGCTTGGGAGGGGCTGTGTGCTGGCACTGGGCACGTGTGTGGTGCACTGTGTGTGTGCTGGTTTTGGGTGCACATTTGTGGTCCTCAGTGTGTGCGTGCTGGTGGTGATGAGCCCGCGTGGCTGAGCACAGGTCCAGGTTTGGTGGGATGATGGATGTGTGTGCAGAGGTTGCAGATCATGCTAACACACACCTGTGTGTGTGCACACACAGGTAACACACAGCACGTCCCCTGTGTGCCATCAACCTGTGTGCAGCTGTTGTGGAGGTGTGTGTGTGTACAGTGTATCCCCTGCAGCCCCGGAGAGTGGGTGCCTGTGGTGTCAGGGGACTTTGTGAGCTGGGTGGGAGGGTGCTGCAAAAGTGAGGGGTGTCTCTGTTCCTAATGACTCCTTCTCATCCCAGGAGAACTCAGATGTCTTCCTCTCCACTGTGGACACAGACTGGAAGGTAGGACCAGCCATGGGAGGTGCTGCCCACCCCCGGGTTTCACATGGAACAGCAGCCTGTGCCTGAGGAAGGCTGTGGGGCACTGAGTGGACTCAAGGGTGTTGCTCTCCCTTTTTTGTGGGGATGCAGTGCCTGGTCAGTGTCTGTGCACAGGGTTGCACATCCATCATGGTCCTTGTCAGGAGGGGATGAGGGATGCTGCCAGGCATCTCTGTGCTGGCGCTCGGATGTGGCTGGTGGGCATTTGGCCATGGGCTGGGGACAAAACCTTTAAAACAGGCAATTTCTTCTCAGGAAGGCTGAGCTGCTTTTCCAGCCTCTCTACCATTGCCATGGCAATGGTTTCCCAGGCAATGCCAGCTCCCTGCTTACATAAGGATGTTTGAAAGCCTCTTTCTCTTTTGGAGGGCTGGGGCATTGCCCCCTATACCACCCACCACTCTTGGAGAACAGGGCCCCTCTGCTCCCTTGGCTGCCACCTGCCCATCTTGTACCTCCATTTCTGCTCTCCAGAGGAGCCCCAGGATACAGCTCTGGACTCATGGGAGCTCAGCTTGTGCCTGGCTCCCACGTTGGTCTGTATCACTCTCACACCTCTGCCCAGCCTCATCCTGCACCAGGCTCCCTCTGTGGGGATCAGGGTGGTGGGGAGGGAGGGCTGCCAGCTTGCTGCCCGTCCCTCTCCCAGAGTGTTCCCCTGCCAGGGAACACCAGTGATTGACTTCAGGTTCTCTGGTACCACTTTGGCAGCAGTGGGACCATGGGGAGGGTGGGATGGGTGGTGATGGCTGAGCCCTTGCAGGTACAGCACTCAACAGCACCTGTATGGACAAAATAAATGTGGATTTCATTCATCCTGGGATAAGGGCAGGTGATTACAGGTCCCTGTTTTAGCAGGGTCCAGATTTTGGGGCTGGCCCACTCAGTGTCTGTCCCCCAAGTGGCTGGGAGGGTGCAGCTGGTAAGGGAGCAAGGCCTTTGGCAGGGTGCTGGGTGATGGCTGCTGTGATTCACAGAGTGGGACATATGTGATAGCCCCCTCAAAAGCCACACAATGGTGCCCTCCCCAGCAGCTACCAAACTGATGAGGTGCTGGGGCTGGGAGCAGAAGGGTGTGCAGGGCTGGACTACTCCTTGTTCTGCTTGCTCAGGACTTCTGTTGGTCCCTGGAGGGGAAACCAAAACTCCTGGTGTCAACAGAGTGAGAGAGAGGAGAGAGAGGGAGGCGAGGAGGGGAGGGAGGTGGCAGTGCCAGGCTGCCCAGAGCTCTCAGTAGCACCAGAGGCACCAGTATGGCTCTCACTCAGCTGTACTGGGGCAGGGCTTGGTTGGCACACAGGGGATATTAAAGAGTAGTGACCCGCCCAGGACAATCATTTTGTATTTCAGGGGTTGGCCCATGTGGCACTTAACTGTGTCCCTGATGGTGCCCAAGTGGAGCAATTCTGGACAGCAAATGCCACAGGGATGCACCTCCATGCCCTCAGGACCTATAAAAGGAACTGGGCAATGATCAAGACAGCTTTTCCCAAGCCAGCCAGACCCTGTGTCGTCTTGGTTCCCCTCCAAAACCTCATGGTAGAGATGGACTGAGATTCCTGGGCTACGCCAGGGCAACACCCTCCTTTTCTCCACTCTGACATTTGCAAGTTGGTGCAGTGCAAAGGCTGGGGGCTGTCTGCCATTCTTTGGGGAGATTTTACTCAATTTTCTAGGCTCACATCCTTGGGATAATTCAATCCAGCCCCCAGCTTAACTCTTCAGTGTCTGTCTGCTCCTCCTTCCAGCCAGTCATTGATGGGATGGTCAGGCCTGGCTGGGGCAGTGGGGGGAACTGGGGAGCCCCCACTCCTGCCACCAGCCAAAGCAAAGCCCTTGGGACATAAGCCAAGGTGCAGGAGAGTGGAGGGCAGGTGCCCTGGGACCCGGGTGCCCTGGATCCTGCAGGAGGTCTGGGCCATCTGCCAGGCAAATGGGCTAGTAGCCAAGGCAGTGGCAATCCCATTTGATGCTATTCAAGCAAAGTCAGCCTTGCTCAGCCCTCCCATCTCCCTGAAGCCCTTTTGGCATTCACCTTGGCTCTTCCACCCCTTCTGTCTTCTATTAACCACCTTCTGTCTTTTTTTGTCCCTTTGCATCTCATGTTTTTTCCTGGGGATTGTGGCTGTCATGGTCTTTGACTCTACAGGCATCAGAGCTGGGGAAAGCAAAAATAGCACCTGGAGTGCCAGGAACCATCTGGAACCTGTGCTTCCCCATCACACATGGTCCTTCATTCACAGAGGTGTCTCTTTCCAGGCCTGGGTCTGAGCTCCCCAAGGGACAAAGCAGTGCAGAGTAAAGCTCCTCTGGTGGAACCAGCGTGAATATCATCCCTCTGCCTGTCTGTCCTCTCTCCCACATCCAGACTTCTGGCTGTGCAGCCTTGACTTGTTTGTAGGACATGGCTTTCAGTGGATTTCTGAAAGGCATTGAAGGGACTGTGGGACTCCTTCTCCATCCATGATTGCCCAGCTTTGTGCCAGTCATGCCAAGCTGGGCAGTGGTGCTGGGCTGGACAGGGGCAGGCAGGAGGAGGGCACCCACAGACTGCTGCGGGATTTTGGGGCTATGGTGGCAAGAGGCCTCGTTGGAATCAGGGAAGAAATCATCTGCCTGCACACAGGTACACATGGGAATACTCATGTCTGTGTTCATGCACACAGTGTGTGTCAGTCCAGGGACATGATCCAACCCCTTGGAGCTGCTCCTGCTTTATTTGCCTATCACTGGAGATGCCCAGGTCAGGGTTAAACCCTGCACATCCCCTGTGTGCCATCTTCCCTCAGCAGCTGGGCTGAGTGTGCAGCTGGGTGAGGTGACACAGGTGTCAGGGCAGTGTTTACATGTGCACATGTGTGTGCCCCTCTGTGCACACGTGTGCAAGGTTCTGCAGGTGTGCAGCTCGCTGTGCATCCACGAGCATTAGCGATGCTGAGCACACGGGAGGAGGATGCAGCAGGTGTGCTCCTGGTGTGCACATGACCACAACATACATGTACAGGAACACGTGCTGACACGCAAAGAGCCTGGCCTGGGGGTATGCCACAAGCATTTTGGGGGATGCATATGCTTCAGTGTGGGTATGGTAATATTTTTTCCAGTTTTTCCACTGCCAGCCACGATTTTGCCTGGCCCCTGTGAGTCTGTGTTGGTACGTGTTCCTGTGCATGTACATGCGTGGTCATGTGCACGTGGCAGAGCACGCCAGCCGTGTCCTTCTCCTGTTTTTTGGGGTGTGCCCGTGTCCATCTGTGGCTGTGTGTGTGCTGCCCGCTGCCTGGGCATGGCTGCAGGCCCTTGGCCTGGGCTCTGCGGGCTCAGCCGTGGCTCGGTGCGTTCCGTGGGGCTGGAGCCGGTGTGTGCAGCGGGCACAGGGAGCGCTGCCCCGGCCGCGCCGGGGGATGCGAGCCCCGACACCGCGCCTGCCTCCGTCTGCCCAAAGAGGGAAGATGGAGAAGGTACCGCGCGGTGCCAGGAGTTTTTTCTTCATAAACAAGGGTATTTGGGGCCAACTGGAGCATGAATAATTCCCGCGGCAGCCAATGGCTGAGTGCTGGCTCCATCGCGGCGCTCGCCCGCAATGGAGGCCAAACCTGCCGAGGGGGAAGGGCGAGGGAGGGCTTAGCGCAGGGCTGGGGCTCCGCTATAAATCCAGGCGAGGGGCTGAGCCAGCGCAGAGCTGCGCTTCGCCCCGCCGCTGCTTTCCTGTGCCCCACACCGGCACCTCCAGCTTGGCCCGCCCTGCCTGAGCATCCTCGCCCGCCCAGTTCCTCGCCATGCCGGAGTGCTGGGATGGGGTAGGTACCGCCGTGCCCGTGCTCCCTGCCCTCCCTCCCTCCCCAGGTGTTTTGCCCCAGCGTCTCTCCTGCTTGCCCAGGCTGGGCCTCTGCACCCAGCAGGGCTCGGCGTGGGTCAGGCAGGCATTGGGGCAGGGAGAATCCACTGCTGGGGAGCCCTTCCTTGTCCCCGCGCTGCTGCCGCATCCCTGATGTGCTGCAGGTTTTGGGGACGCATTGTCCTTGAGCGTGTCCTCCCCGAGCCCGGCAGAGATGCTGTGCCGAGGCTGAGGGTGAGCAGCTGTGGCCCGTGCTGGGGCTGTGTGCTGCCCCTTGCCCACCCCCTGAGCTGCAGAGGGAGAGGGTCTCTGGCTGTTTTGAAGCAGCCTCTCAGTTGCTTTCCGGCCTCTGCGGTGATGGCAACACCCGATGGCAACAGGCTGGTGCAGAGGGGGTGAGTGAAGTGGGAGCACTGCAGCGCTGAGCAGGTAGCCTGGACATGGATGGGCTCTGTCAGACCCCTATGGGGGCTGAGACCCCCATGCCCCTCCTCGCTGGGGCTCTGGGTTGTCTGTGCCCCTCTCTCCTTGCTGCCTGCATCCCCTGCATCTTCTGCATCCCAAGCCTCTTTCCCCAGCGAGCATCCCTGCGGCAAAGGGCAGGGCTGTGGTACTCAGGGATGCTGCAGAGGCTGCACCACAGGCAGGATGTGCCTGGCTTGGTGGGGAGGTGGGGGCAGGAAGGAGCAGTGCTGAGGATGGATCTGCTACCTTGGGCAGGTGATTTTGGGCTAGGATTGAAAGCTGAGCTGTTGGGGCTGTGATGGGGACCATGGGGATGGTGATGGGAAGGAGGCAGCCCTGTGCCCAGGACCAGACCACATGGCTGCCTCCTGCTCTGTGACCTTGGGCCAGGCCCTTCCTCTGCCCAAGTGTCCCAATCTGTTGTTGCAGAAGGATGTCACTGCTCATGGACTTGTGCCTGATGCAGCTGTGGATGAGGGCTGGTGTCAGGGTGCCCTTGAGAGCCAAGAGATGTGTCCACAGAGCCCTAGATCTGCTTTTGGCCACTAGGTTCCCCCAGGGACAGCAGGTCTCAGTGAGGGGAGGCACTGCAGTGAGGAGACCATGTCCCCAGGCAGTTCCTCCACCCAGGCCCTTGTCCTTCAGAGTCCTTGGTGGCGTGGAACCCGCGTGAGCATCCACGTACCTGCTCCCCTCCCACCAGCCCAGCCATGGGGCTGCCAGTGCCAGCAGTGAGGACTGTGATGCTTGGGCACCCTGCCATCATCCTCTGCCCTGCTCTGCACACGATGCTCCTGCACCCAGCAGATCCCATCCTCGAGGTCACTGCTGCTGCACTGGCTGGCAGGCACAGGCATCTGGAGGGGACCTCTGGTCCCTTTTCCTTGGGGAGCTCAGTTTCCCATGCTGGCTGGGAGAATGGGCCAGGATGTGGAAGGAAAGGAGCCCTCCTAGACAGGGAAACTGAGGAACAGGGTAGTTTTTGTCTGTGTGGGGGCACTGCCATTTCAGACCAGGGGTTTTAAAGGTACTTTAGCTGTAATTTTGGGATCAGGTTGCAGCATTTCCTGGAGTGCTGTCCAGGGTCTGACCTCTGCCTGTTTGTCCCAGATACGTCGAATCTGCACCCATCTGGGCCATGCTGTGAACCCTTACCCTGTTGCCAAAATTTCCTCAGTCTCAAACCTTTGAAGATCTCCTCTTCTGTCCTGTGGTCCACCTGTCCCATCCTATTATCCTTCTCTCTCAAGCCCTCTTGGATCCATCCCTTGATACCATCCTGTGATCCCTTCCATGATACACATGTCCAATTCTACATCCTATGATCCTACCCAAAGTCTTCCCTTCCCTTCCCTTCCCTTCCCTTCCCTTCCCTTCCAA
>VXBI01000035.1:623758-664339 GCA_013397375.1 Toxostoma redivivum | reverse complement strand
TAAGGGTTTGCCCAATCCCTGACTTTTTGGGTTTACTCCTTGCATTCTTGTCCAAGCAGTGCCGTGTGGTTTCCCTGGAGGTGGTGTGGCCGTGCTCACCTTCAGTTCCTCACCTTGGTTTTGTTGGTTGGTTGGTTTGGTTTTCCCTGGTGGTTTGTTCTTTTGATTTTTGTTGGTTTTCCTTTTTTTCCCAGTCACAGCAGAATTTAAGACATTTTCCTGTCTGAGTGCAGCCTGGTTTTGTCACAGCGGCATCAAGACCGCAGCACTCATGAGACAGCAATATGTAAACTGGATTTAACTAACCTGTTGCTGTAGAGAGGAGTTACTGTGTTGGAAATAAACCAACTAACTAATAAAGATGTTAAGAACCTGCTGTGCTCTTTACAACACACTGCAGGGAAATGGTCTGAGCCCAGCTGGAGCCTGCCTGCACAGACGTGGCAGGTGTGGAGGACAAGGGGGACACACCTTGGCCACCAACCCCACTAGTGATGCCCATGGAAGAGAGGCCAGGACCCCAGGGTGCACATGGGGGAAAGCTGTGGGGTGCTTTGGCTTCAGGGTAGCCATAGGCAGGCAGCCCTATATGTAAAGAGTGGATGGAGGCTGGAAAGCTGCCAGTTGTAGCCCAAGGAGCTTGGATCCAAGGGGTGTCCACTGGAGAAGATATGTGGCTGCACAACTCTGGGGATGAGCTGGGTCCTTGGGAGATTCAGCTTCCCTGTCCACTGCCAGGATCCCTGTTTGTCTCCCCATCAAGGTCTGAATGTCCCAGGCCATAACTCTTTCCAAAAGCATGAAGTTCTACCTGGGAAGGATCCTCTCCCTACATCCTAGTCCTTGTCTCTGCTCAAGTGTGTCAGTGTCTGCCTTGTGCTGGGTCACTCCAGACTGGCCCCAGTCCCTGCAGAGGGGGCCAGAGCCAAAGCATGGAGAAAGTGTGGCTGTGTAGTCCACACTCATGGTTGCCTGGATTAGGCAAAGAAAGCCTGGACATGTGGGGAGGGAATGCAAACAGCCAAGGCTGAGCTGATGTGTGGGCAGGGAGCCCAAGAGCCTTTCTTGGCTGGTTTGGTTCTGCTGGTCAGGTGAGCTCACCGGGGGGATGGGGTACACTGCACACACCCTTATCACTGAAATGCAGAAATGCTGCTGTATTCATCCAGGGCATAATGCAGACTTTATGCTGTACAGACGGCTGGCATAGGATGTCAGACAAATTATTTCCACGTTCCCACTGAATGCAATTCACAGAGTGCTGGATGCTGAGTTGCAGACAGACTGCAACAGGAAGAAAACTAACAACTCCATATCCCTACAATATTATTGCTAGATTAAAACTCTTTTTCTGTACTTCATATATGAGCCTAAATAATCTATCTTCCTGGGACCTGGCCCATCTTACCATTCAGTTACCTCTTCTCAGATGAGAAGCAAGTATCCAACTGAAGCTTCCCTTCCCGTATGTTTACCCAAGAAAGTATAGTCACAGCTTTTTTTAATACTGCCAGTAATACTCGCATGAGAACAGGCTGTTGATGATGCATGAGTTTTTATTTCTAGCAGGATGAGATAATTTAGTACGTGTAATCCCTTGGGGGAACCTGCAAAGCAACGGGAGCAGCAGGGCAGAAAAATAATTCAGGCTGCTTTTTCTGGCCAGATATGGATGCCATTAGTGGGGAGCGAGGGAACGATATAGGTCAGTGTCTCAAATAGTGCATGAAAATTCGACTTAGAGGGTCGGAGCCTGCGGTGCATCTGTGAGGCTGCACTGCCACCTGGTGCATTTTGAAGTGCTCACAGCCTCTGCCCAGCGCCGCCTTTGCCTTGTTTTTTTTAAAACACCCCACCAAAGGAAAACAATGCTGCTACAAGCGCTGGCTGTTGGGTTTGGTTATGTACACAGACACAAGTCTGGGAATCAGAAGCAGCTGAGCAATGGTGATGATTCCCCCTCCATCTGTCACAGCTGCACAGGGGAGAGGGCTGCAGCTGCCAGGCAAGAGTTACTGCAGGTTAGTGCCAACCCACTGAGCGCTTCAGCCTTTGCAGCTGGCTGTGTTGTGTCACCAGGTGAGCCAGGCCTGGCAAAGGTGACTGTGTTTGTGCCTCTGAGGAGGTGAAGCAACCTGCAAGGGCCCAGGTGGGTGTTAGCACAGCAGGTACTTCTCTCCAGCCAGGCCTTCCTCAACAAGGATTCCTGACTAATGAGGAAGAGTCTCATCCCCGAGATGAGGTGGAGACAGCTAAGGGCAAAAAGCTTAAAGGACAGTTCATTTCCCATTGCTTTCCAGGGTCTTGCTGTATTCACTCCTCTGAAAACAGAGGAAGGACCAAATGCCCTGAAAATCACAGAACTGCTCGGATGGGAAGGGACCTTTGGAGATCATCCAGTCCAATCTTCCTTCCAAGGCAGAGTCACCTGGAGCAGGTGGCACAGGAATGTGTCCAGGTGTATTTTGAATGTCTCCAGAGAGGAAGAATCCATGGCCTCCCTGGGCAGCTGTTCCAGAGCTCTGCCACCCTCTATGTAAAGGAGTCATTCCTCGTGTTGAGGTGGAACTTTTGTTTTAGTTTATAACCATTGCTCCTTGTCCCACTGCTAAGCACCACAGAAGAGAGCCTTGCACCATCCTCTTGGCACTGACCTTTGAGATATTTATATGCATTAATGAGATCCCCTCTCAGTCTTTTCTGCAGATTAAACATGCCCAGTTCCTGCAGTCCCTCCTCATATGAGGGCTCCAGACCCCTCATCATCTCTGGGGCCTCCGGTGGCTCCTTGTCTCCCTTGTACTGAAGATCCCAGAATTGGACAGAGCACTCCAGATGTGTCTGGGCTGAGCAGAGCGGCCTAAACCCCTTCTACTCCTGTGGGGAGCTCAGCTGGGTCCCTGGCGGTGTCCGTCCCCTCGGTGTCCATGCCCCGGTGCCCGCAGTGCACGGCGCACCGGGCCGTGCCGCGGGAACTACATCTCCCATGGTGCCGCGGGGCCGGGCGGAAGCGGGGCGCGCCGGCGGAGCGGGGCCGCGCCGAGCCCATGGCCGCGCTCAAGTACGCGGGGCTGGAGGACACGGACAGCGAGGAGGAGCTGCCGCCGGGCTGGGAGGAGCGCACCACCAAGGACGGCTGGGTTTACTACGCTAAGTAAGGGCGGGAGCGGGGCGAGCCCGCTGGGAGCGCTCTGAGCGCGAGGCAGGAGCCGCCCCTCACGGGCGAGCGGCGGGAGCGGGTGCGGTGACGCGGGGTCCGTGTGCGGTGCCCGCCCGCGGTGCCCGCCCGGCTCCAGCGCTGGGCTGGCTGTGCGGACGGGCTCCGGGGCTCTGACAGCCACAGCCGCCTCCACCTGCCCGCCTGGGAACGATGCTGGGGCGGCCGGGAGCCGTCCCGGAGCTGTTTCGGTGCGCATCAGCGCTCCGTGGGCGAGCTTTCTGCATTCCGGTTAAGCCTTACACAATACTGCAGGTTGGCCAGTTTTCTTCTTTGTGGGAACAGAGAAGAAACGGGTCCGATGGAAGTTAAAAGCTGTGCACGCTGTTCCTCAGCTCTTCGGTACACCTCGGGCAAGAGATAAAGAATCGCATTTAGCACCTTCAGCCCGTGCCGCGGGACACGATTCCATCCTCCCAGTTTACACACAGGGAATGTGCCGCAGGATGAACTATCTCAGTAGAATATATGTTCATACACTCTCCTCTCGTGCGGTTTCTGTAGCCATTGGGGTCTCCTCCCGTCTGTTTAAAGCTACAAGAGTTTTCCCTTCCGCAAGAAGGTGGAAAAGTATGGTTCAGTCTCACCCGTGGTGAGTTCGCCTGGTCCTTCCAAATTCTGCTCTTAAAAACACTGGACAGAATGCTTTAGTTTATCCACACTTCGTTTGTAAGCACTGCAATTTCTCCATAGGTGTTTTTCTTAGGTCAATTGCCTGTATATTTCCTTTAATTTCAAAAGCTCTTTCAGGAAGGAATCGCTTAGTGAAAGTAACAAACCTGTGAAGTAACAAGGTACTACTGAGCATAATTGTTACACAGTTCAACAGGTCGGTGTCTGAACTCTTGTGAAATCGGACTGGTTCAGTTTAATGACATAACATGAATATATCTTTACTGTCTGAAAATCTTGCCCAGTGTGCCTAAAAATATGTTGGACATGAAGAGGTGTTGCAGTGTTACTGCCTTTAATTATACACTCTATATGAGTGATACTTCTGTATATTCTAGGAATTTACTTTAAACCTCATCACCAAAATGCACTATTAGGAATAAAGTTATTTTGATTTAAGACTTTTAAAAGTGTTTTATGAGTTAGGTGTGCACACAGGTGGACAGCATTTGTTTGTCAGGCTGCTGTAATTTGGTTAAATATCTCCTATTTACAGGTCACACAGGTGCACTTGTTTAGTCTCAGCTCCCCAGCTGTGATCCCTGTAACACCATGTGCTGTCACTGTGGGGTTGCTGTAAGAAGGGAAAGTTGCTTATGTTGAGTGTAAATCGCTGTTGGGCATGTAGGTTATTTGTGTGTTATTTATTGCTGTTGTCACTCTTTATTTCACACTTGGGCAGCTATCAGTTTGGACACTCAATTTATCCCTGTCTGAGTCTTAAAACTTGGTTGTTATTTAAAAATACTCAGTGAAAGATGAGATTTCAACATTCAACCTGATTTCAGCACTTTGGTTATTTTAAGACCTCGTTTATTTGTATATGACTTTGCTTATTAGTTTATAGTGCAGAAAATCTTATTTTGGAGTATTTAAATTCTCCTAGTGATTTAAATGAATAAAGTCTCAGAATTGGAAGAAAAGATGGCATACCATTGTTATGTATATTAAATAAATATCCTGCTAGTCAAGGCCTGTGGATAAACTTACCTGTCCCAAGTTACAGTTGCTCATGCAGAAATCCAACTTACTTATGTTATACCCTACAAATCAATATTGTTAGGCAGGAGTTTTAGAAAGGTGCTTTTGTAATTTGAAGACTTACTAATATTACTACTAGTTGGTGATATATTCTTTTCTTGCTTCTTTCTTCCTTACTTCAGCCAAGGAGCATCATCTTTTTGAGGTGTTTTCTGAGTCTGTTAATATTATTTTTAAATGAGTTTTTGTTTTTTTCTCATAAGCAACAAAACTTGGATTGGAAGTCAAACATTTATTTGAATTTTTGTAGACTCCTGTGCTCTCTGGTTAGTTACTTTTAGAACTGTGTTGATATTTTGGGTTATATCAGAAAGATTATCAGGCAATTTTTAAAAACCTTAAACTTTTTATTTTCCTGCAGCCACCTAGAAGAAAAAACACAGTGGGAACACCCTAAGTCTGGGAAGAGGAAACGTGTTGCAGGAGGTTTGTGTTAAACTTTTGTAATGAGCTGACAAGCACCTGGTTCCTCCACAAACTCGACTGATCTCGTTTTAATCTCCTTGTTGTCTCTGATTCTGAGCTTGCAGAATTCAGCTGATTTTAGTGGGGTTTTAGCTCTGTGGTTGTGTCTGTGTAGAGTGATCACTTTGCAGTTCTATGGCTTCCCTGTATTGCTCCATAAAGCCAAAGTACTAATTCCAGGTTACAGGTTTTGTTTTAGTGTGGCTTGTAAAGCATATAATCAAAAGCTGGGGTTCTGTGTTCCTGGTGTCCGCCAGAGAATATTTATAGTTGAGTTGTATTCTTTTAAGAATGTATTTCATCAAGGAGTATCCCTGGCACAGAAGGAAGCCTCATTAGTTTTCATTTTACCTGTTTCCCCCAACCCAAGTGAATATTTGTGCCAGAACAGAAGGTAGACAGGGCACTTCCAGCGGAAAATGACTTCTCAAGGGCCATGGATCAGTGCCTTAAATCAGATCTTCCAGAAGCTTCTGTTCCTGGGGGTTCTACACTGTTGGCAAGCTATGTTTCTTTTGGTGTTGGTAATCTGACTATAAGTGAAATATTTTCAGTAAATATTAAATCAATCAAAGTGAAATTAATACTTTCCAGCTAAGATTAGAAATACTGTGAATGCCATCTGTTAAGTACTTTTATAGGATCTTTTATATAAGAATTTCTTATGTAAAGATGTGTCATTTTTCTTTTATCTATCCTTTCAACTTCATTGAATTATTTAGGTTTGAGTTATTGTATCTCATGCCCACTTGAGGGCTCTGATCTTCAGCTTTTGGTATGTGTTACACATAACTTTTCCTATATGTTTTTGCTATTTATTTTAGCAGGGGTGGATACTGAACTGTGAGTAGTACAGATCTGTACGTGTTTGGAAGCATGGTTACATTTTGCCTTTTTTTTTTTTTTTGTTTTTGCTATAACATGGAATAATCTCTATAAAGATTTCTTTTTAGACTGTCATTATACTTAATCTGCCAGTCACTGCACTTGTACCAGGTCTTCTTTGTATTGTACCTCTATGAGAGAGCAATTGTGTGTGATTAGGGAAGCAATCCTTCTTTCAAGTTCTAATATTCAAGGGCAGCAGGTAGCTGCACCACCTATAGAAAACCATGCAGAATTGTGTCTCATCAGTCTGAGAAATCACTTAAACTTCAAATTGAAGAGTATTCTAATGCCTGAAAATAATGTTTTATATACTTCCTAGATCTGCCATATGGATGGGAGCAGGAGACTGATGAAAATGGACAAGTCTATTTTGTAGAGTAAGTATCTCAAATTGTGGAGTATGTAGAAAGAGGACAACTGGGTTACATGCTGAGTAGCCTTCTGAGTTATGATACTGTGACAATATCAGCTGGAAAGACAGATTAATAAATGCAGCTTCAGAATCCAAATGCAGTTATTGCAGTATCTACTGTTTCAAGGACAAGTGTGGGATCCTTTTACAGATGTACTAAGAGAACATGATCTTGTTAATGTAACAAGATTTTTTTATTTTTTCTTCCGACAAAATTTTGCCTTGTATATCAGGGGTTCACATGAAGTTCAGGATGGCTTGTGAAGTATGTAAATACAATTATTAGTGGATTCTGTCACAACTGGAAAAAGCTTGATGAAAAAAAGTAATTGGGATAATTTTAATCAAACTGAAAAAAAATTTTATTTTTAGGTATCTAAATAATCCACTGGAATTGTACACAGCAGTGGTTGAAATACATTTAAAATCTAAATGCAGAGAAAAGAAGGGTTCAAACAGTTGAATTTTTGTGTTCTTTTGCAGCCACATAAACAAAAGGACTACCTACCTTGATCCAAGACTGGCCTTTACAGTAGAAGATAATCCAGTAAAATCTACTACTAGACAAAAATATGATGGGAACAGTACTGCAATGGAAATTCTCCAGGGTCGTGACTTGAGTGGGAAAGTGGTTATAATCACAGGAGCCAATTCAGGAATAGGTGGGTTAACATTGCATGTAAGGTAAAATATTGCAAACTTTGTCTTAAAGGCTACTTGGTTGTTTAAATATCTCTCTATTTTTGGTTTTCAAACTTGATTTGCACTTTTTTCATATAAAACCACTAGAAAGGTGTTCTTTAAAAATGTGTGGAGAATTTGGAGCTTACAGAAGAGCTACAGGAAAGACATCAAGTGCTGAAACAATTGATTTTTGTCCAGAAAAATATCGATGGAGCCGTTTTGCATTATCCCAAATATATAAAGGATGGCTGTGAAAGGGAAGGGAATTTTATTTTTATGATCTTGGTGGCTGGGACAGGGAGTGATGTTTGTATGGCTGCAGGGCAACTCAGGTAAAGTATTCAGAAAAACTTCCTAATGCCAGCAAGTAAACTTGGGTGAAGATTTTGCCAGTAGGCTGTGGAATTTTTATCTCTGAAGGTACTTTCAAGTAAATTTGATGATGAACTTGTCAGAATATTTTACTTGATGCTCCTTTAGTTCCAAGAAATACAATTTATGACCTTTAGCTGTTCCTGTTAGTTGTATTGTCTCACAGGTTCATAAATCCTTTCAGACACTCAGATTGTTTAGATACCTGTTAAATATTACTGCTTCTATAGTGAGTGAGTGAGAGATTCAGATAACTGTTGTTCTTTTGTTGCCTTTTGTTGTTTGCATTTTTCTTTGTGATGAAATTACATTGATATTGAAGGAGTCCTTATGCAAGTTATTTGGTGGTTTTAATTTTAGTTCAGAATTTTGACTTAAATGCATTTTTGAGGACATTGGGAAACCTTTGAGAAACCTTTGGAAAATGAGATAATAGCAGGACTTATCACTCTGAGTTTTCTTGGGTTTTATTTCTTAATTATTTAAGGGAGTGTTATTGCACAGGAGCCACATGAAGAATTTAGAGCTTTACTGTGCCTTGCAGTTCAGGCCTTACCAGCACATCCTGCTGTCACTGCCTGATGTGCTTCTACAGATTGGCACTGCAGTTGGGGCAGCAAGTGTTGTACTTACCTATCTCAATGAATTTGGGCTTTCTAGTGAGGTTTATGTTCCAAATTCTTGGTACAGTGTTCCCCTACATTGCATCCAGCAGTACAGTTTGCTTTGTATGCAGCTATGCAGTTTCTGAACATTTAAAGAATTACCTGGACTCAAAGGGATTTGCCTTCAGCAGGAGCAGAGCTGCCATTCAGCCTTGCTGAATGAGTGGGAGGTGTTTCAAATATGGCAAAAGACAAAACCATCATATATATTTTGAATTATTTTTCAATGTTTCTCCCTTAGTTTATAATCTGGATTGGTCACAAGTAATCAATCATATCCTTGCTCCAAATCTCTTTTGCTTTGACATAAAGAGTCTATAAGTATGAAGGTAGCAAACTTCTGATTCAGATGGTGTTATGGGCTTATAACTCAAAATTCTTGCATATAACATTGCATTTAGTGCTGCTTCAGTTCTATGCAGTGTCTGATATTTCCTACCTGTTGCCATGGAGCATGGATTAATTAGCTGGTTCAAGGGGACTTTTACCAGTTTTGGAGTTTATTTTGCAGTTAGTTTAGGATTTCACTGCTGTGTTTCACTTGGTGTTGTAGATATTCCTTTTAAATCATCTGTGTATGTTGGAGGTAATGGTTTATTCCCTGAGTATTTTGAGGAGTAAATAATTCCTGTGATTTCATAACAGCAAAATGTTTTCTTTTAAAGGTAAGCATAAATAATTTGAGGGAAATATTGTTGTCCATTAAACAGAAAGAGATATAAAAATAATATATTACTTGTTGAGCATTTGTACTCAATAATGTAAGGAAAAAAATTAACTGAACCCTTTGACTGTTGTCCAAATAAGTTTCAGTGGTATACTGGAAAATAATGAACTATGGTGTCTGTTCATTTGTTGAGAAATGTTCCATTTCTGGCTGGGTAGAACAAAGATCAAGCTGTAACTTGGTAGACTGCAGTCAGAAAAATGCATTTTCAATTACTGCATTGCTGGATGCTCAAGATAAAGTTTGGAAAATGCTGAGAGTCCCTTGAAAGATGGATGAACATGTAAGTGATGTTTTTATTCATCCATATATTCTGCTTTAAGATGGCAATGTTAAAAACAGATCAGCAAAGATGGAATGATATCTTAATTCACTTTATTTATGAATGTAATACAGAGGCTTCTACATAGCTTGTCAGGAGCACTTTTTTCCCTTAGAGTTGAAAAAATCTCCTCAACTTTTGAAAAAGAGATGCTTGGTAACTGAGGGAATACTTTGGATGACTTCAGCAGTTCTAGGGTTTTAGTGGTGTCACACATTGCCTCATTGCCTTAACATGTCTGTAAACAGGGACACTGTCTGCCCTGTGCTGGTTCTTTTCATTCCTGATTAGGAAAGTGGGTCTGTAAGAACTTCCTAGATTATATATCCACTTTCTTAACTTAATCCTTAAAACTGCTGTGGAATGTGTGAGGGGGGAAAGCTACTAAAAATTACATTTATAAACACTTAGTTATTTTTGATTAACAACTTGGAAAAGGTTAAGAGTTTCTTTTGTTCTTACAAACAAAGAGGTCCTAGCAACTCAGGAGTTATTAGTGAAATATTTTATTTTTTATTTTGGAAGCTTTTTCCTCTGACAGTGCAGTCCAAGTATTCTTTAGGGTTTCTTTGCTCATCTATTTTTTTAAGCTCAATCAAAATTTTAGTCTGAAAATCACATCAGAAAGTTGAGGTAACTTCTGGTCCCAGTAAAGCTGGCGTATTAAAAAGAAGTAGGACAGACTTACGGAACAGTTCAGTCTTGTGCTGTTGGTCCTGGTTTTAAAAGGTATTTAAACATGAATAGTGTAAATTGTCTGTTGGTTCTGTCAGAGTCAGTAAGACTTATTCCACTGGGAGATATTGGTGTGTGCAATTCTGAGTGTTGTTTTTCTGTTTAAAGGTCTCAACATGACCTTACAGAGAAAGACCTTCCCCAGCTTGCTGCTGGTATGAGCTGATTCCTGCTCACCAGTGTTGCCAGTAGAGGTCTGTGTTGCTCTTTGAAAATACTGAACAAAAGCAACCTGGTGCTTATTGCTGTTCTTAGGAAATGCTCCTGTAATTCTGTTGCTTGTGTTCTTAATTATTAGGGCTAGAATTGTAAACTTATAGAAGTGTGTCAGCAGTTCCTCTAGGTTTAATTTTACACAGAGATGTGGTATTTTCAACTGTATGTATAAGCAATCTCAAATTATACATTTTTTAAAAAATACTGTAACTTGGTTTTAGTATCACAGACCCAGTTGTGTAGCTAATATGATTTTCTGACTTATATAAAAATTGCTGTCTGTTTTTTAAGGCTCATATATGACTATGGGACCACAATGTGTTCTGGTTTCTGTGTCAAGTGCAGTTGCATCTGACCCAGTGACTGTGGAGTGTGTCTGAGTGGTGAAGTGCAAGAGGTGTTGCAGAATATGATGGAAGGGCAGAATGGGTCAGTTCTGTCCAGTCAGGCAGATTCCACAAAGTAGGGGAAAGTGTTTCTTAATGCTTTTCCAAGATTTTATCACAAAAGTGTATTGATAATCACAACCAAGCAATTGCTCAAACTGGGTTTCTAATTTTTCTGCTAGAAGAAGTTCAAAAGAAGCCTGTTCATTGCTTTTGTAAGGGGTGCCCAAAACAACCAGATTAGGTTTTTTTCAGAGTCTGAAGAAAATGGAGAAGTTCCAGCCACAGTGTGGCTTGCTGTATTGCTTTCCTTGATAATGTTTTAATGTTTTAGATGGTTTCCTCAAAATTATTGTTGTTTAGTGTTTTCTTGGAATTTTTTTTTTCTGGCACTTCTACATCTGTGCAATGGAGAAGCCTTAGCCAAGAGAGAAGCTGTGGATTAGGTACTAAATCAGTGCTTAGAAGATGAGGGACTGCCCCAGGAAAATTTTGGTGTGTATATACATTTGGTGTGAGAAGTTACCATGGTTCTTTTATTTCTTGTACAGAACTTCAGAGCAGTGCTAGCATCTTTTGTGCAAAAAGTTGGGAAATGTGCTTATAATCTATCTCAGTTAAACATCTGCTTTATGATATAAAAAACTGTATTCAATGACTGGCCATTTAATTTTTATAAATAATAAGTTTTTCTGTTTTATTCTTGTCTCTTGTAACTTGTTCCCTAATGAGTCTCTGAGCAACCTGGTCTAGTAGAAGGTGTTCCTCTGTGGTTGGAGGTTGGAACTTGTGTGATCTTAAGGTCCCTTCCAACCCAAACCTTTCTGTGATTGGGCTTTTAGATTAAAAGCTAGCTTGAAATGGTAAAAAAAGGATTATTACAAAACTTGTGCAAATTAGATTGCAGCATTATCACTGAGGTTTTTAAACTCTAAAAGTCTGATTACAACTAAAAATTATTAGTACATATTAGCAAAAGATGACATGTTCTATTAAAATGTGTTCTTACAAACCAAGGAAATGTAAAGCAACCTACTTTTTTTCCTCTTAACTACTAGAATAGATTTAGCAGCTATACTCTTTCATTCTTTCTTTAAACGTTGATTTATGTCACACTCACAACTGATTTGCATCCCCTTACAAGTAGTCAGTAGCTGAGGATCAGGTGTATGAAATCAGGGGAAAAGACTTAAACTCTGCTTTGAGCTCAGCTCTCAGAATGGGTCCTTTGCAGCTTCTGAAATGTTTGTATATTTCTTGAGCTCCATTCTCAGTATTGACTACTGTGGTTAATTGCAGTGAGGATTTGTATATAGACACAAATATACCTGAACATTGTGAAACTGTGGAAGGTGACACTTTGATAATGAGTGTCTTGATATTTCCTTAGAATTAATCATCATGGTAACAGGTAGATTATTAGGTTTGGTTCACACATGGTGCTTTTGTTAGAAGTACAAATGATGTGGCTCTGCAATTTATCTTGTGTCACTCTATCACCTGCCCCTCCTTGTGAAATCTCTCTTGTATGGGACATTATTGGAACACTTTAAATCTGTGAGCAATGTAGCATGGCTCTTAGATCCTTCAGTTCCCAGTATAGTAGAAACATTTCTGAGTCCCTTACTGGAAAATAAAGCAAGGATTTAGGGCTTGGGGATGTGGGATTAACCATGTTGATTCTGGGACTAGTAGTGTCCAAGATCAGATAATGTCAAGGTGGAAATAAACTTTAAACTGTTGGAAAGCTGGGATTCTTTGTTTTCAGTAAGACTACAGTGCTTACATTAATTCAGAAAGAGCCCAGACCATTTATTTTTGCCATCACTCTATTATATTAGAAGAGAAGCTGTTTTCTTCAGCTTTTTACTTTTCTTTTCTTTCCATCAAAGTAGCATAAAAATGAGTGAACCTGTCCATAACCAATACAAAGCATGTGGCCAGGCTGCTGTGCTGTGACTGTGCTTTTGTACTTCATAGTGGCAGAAGGTAATGAAAGTTTGTTTTGTGGGAGAATTCCTGATTTCTGAGCTGATAATTCTGTGTGTAGTAGTGTTTGCGCACTTCCTATGTTAGTATTGTTCTGAATCTTTCTCGTAGATAAAAAGCAGAATCTACCTTAAGAGCCTTAGTAGAACCAAGTGTGGGTAACCTTTGTTGTATTTCTTAGGGCAATTAAGTGATCACTAATTGAGTAATGGTTATTTAAGCTACTACTTGTAAGAGAAGAAAAATTAAATTTTTAAAACTGACCCAAATTTTGTATGAAGACTCTTTAGGGTCTCTAATAGATGCTGGCTACTTTTCACCACTATGGGCAATGGAGAGATTGGAAAAGTATGATTAAAATAATATTTTTATTTCTGAATGAATCAAAAATTGACTGCTCTGTACCTGCAGAGAAGATAATTTTGTGAATATTGTAGTTCAGAATTTACTGAAGTTATTTGTGAGTGACAGCATTTTTATTTGAGGCTTCATCAGCCTTCAGAAAGAAGGTAACATTTGCTGAATCCTAATTAGACCAGTGAATGGTCTAGTTGAAGTCAAACTCTGATCATATGGGAGGAATTAAACAGACCCTTCACATATCACTGAGTGCTTGATTTCATTAGTATTGGTCTGACTGTCTTAAATATGTTCATTGTCTCTTGCTGTACTGCCTGGAGTTTGGTGGTCAAAGCCCACCGATGTTTGTCTGTCAGGAAGGAATTATTCAGCTCTACTTTTGAGCTAGATTGCAAGTTTCTTTGAAAAATGTGCACATTTTTCTTTGAAAACACTGTTTATATTCTAATTTCTCTCTCGTGTTTCAACATGAAATAAAGGTTTTGCAACTGGCAAAGGAACTGTTCAGGATAGCCTTTGTTTCAGATTCACTTTATGATTTCTTGCATGGTTTTGGAATTTCTCTTACACTGGAACACCTGAACTTTGTCAGCCTTGAAAAAGTCAGCTTGTTTTTGTTGGATAGTTTGTTTTGGGAAGAGAGAAACCTCTGAGAGAAAATACATCTGTCTGCTTTTAGTCTCTATTTTTATTTTTTTCAATTCCATTCATATGATGAATTTAAGATTTTTTAGTGTAAACTTCTTTTTTATGTGGCTTATTATGATGAACAAAGAGCAACGTGTTTGCTTCCTAGTAATTATTATTTGCATCCTGTTTCTTACAAGAGTAGTAAAAGGGATGTGAGCTGGGGCAGCAAATTTGTGACAATGCCTCTTGAATGGTCTTTTCCCCAGTTTAGTGAAAAGAGTTTGTTGTCCAAACCAAAATTAATGTTCAATAATGTGTGAAATCCTGTGGATTAATAAAAGTTCTGCCTGTTTTTATTAATAGTTTCTCTACATGGTTCTGATGTAGCTCAGTGGTGCACAGAGGAGGGAATGCTGGGGTTTTGCTAAGGGGATGCATCTCATGTTCTCAGCACAGAGCAGAACTTGTGGTGAAGGAACTCTTCCAGCCTTTGCATGGCTGGAGATTTCCATGCTGGAAGTGTTTTGAGTGTGGAGAACTGCAGTGGTGCTTATTTATGGAGGTTTGGGTTCAAAGCTTATTGTGTGGCAGACAGAAAGAGCAGCAATATTTAACCTTGGATTATTTTTCTTGGCCAAGTCCTAGCTGTCCTGAGAATGTTTTCATGGGATACTTTTGTATTTATTGGGCTTTTAAAAGCATGGAAGAGCTGTTCCTTGATGTATATTTTGATTTTTTTGTGTATCTTAGGCTCCACGTATCATGCATTATACCACGTGAGTAGCACTACCATGAAAATGTTGGTGCCTGTGTAGAAGATTTGTTGTTTGCTTCTTACTTAAACTTTCACTTAGCTATTTTTTTTCAGGCATTTTCTTTATGGAAGTTCAAACCTTTGTAGCAGGTTTGAATGAGTTTTGTTGTGTCAGTTTTTTGAGGGAATGGGAGTATGGTGGTTTTCTAGGCGAGCCTGGGTGTTGCAGGAGGTGTATTTTTGGCCAGAGAAGAGTATTGGGGTAACTGATGTAGGAAAGCACAATTTATGGAGGGGAATGTGCCTCAGGGGTGGAACTTTTAACTCCTTCTGTTGTGGGATGTTAGTAGCTGTCAGTCAGGGATTAGTACTGATGTAGTTTGAACAATTAAAAATCCACTAAATGCTATTATTTTCAAAATTTGATTAATAGAAGAGGGTTCTCTTTAACTTACAGAACTGTATTCTTAAAATTTATAGCAGGTAGTAGTGAGTGAGTTTTCCATGAGTGCCATCACTCTGTTTTAACTCTGGCTTAATATTGTGGCATATTAATACTGCTCTGCTTTACATAAGGCTCCAACTGCTTACTTGTTACATACTGTAAATATTAAGAGGTCCCCTTGGACTTCCTGTAATTTATTTTTCTTATTGAGTAAGCTGAAAATGGTGTCAGATGTTCATACTGCTTTTTCATGTCCATTTTGATGAATCTATTTATTACTTGTGTAATGAGCAGTACACATGGTTGGTTAGCCAAGTTATTGAACTTCATCAACCTTGGCTGAAATTCACAATGCATGTGAAACTTGTTGTAACATGTAAGAAATTACATCTGGGCTAAAAGGTTCAATAATGATTACTGCTTGTAAAGGAATATTTTCATAAAGGATAGGATTGAGCTTGTGTTGTACTTTCAGGTATTCCTTTTACAGAGAAAAACATATTTGTGGAACAGAGAGCCTTACTAGGTGGTACTTATTTCTTGTCTCCTAAGAGCTAGAAAGACTTTTGAACTTGATTGTTTTTTTTGTCTTTTGAAATAAATAATTTCACAAGGGTTTTTCTTATTTTTTTATGCATACTTGATAGTCCAGAGGTGAAAAGATCTTTTGCATGATTCAGTTTGTCCTGCTGCAACATTGAGATTACTCTTTGCATCATTTTGTGTCTTCACGTTTTGAAAACTCATTGTGCTTCAAGAATTGTTTGAATGCATACATGTACATTTCTGTTATTTCAGAATGCTTGCTAGATGCTGGACGGGGAAGAGGTTGCTAAATGCATTTAATTTTCTAATGACAGGATCTTCTGAAACATGTAGGGACTTTTCTAGATACCGACAGCTCTAGTTACAACCTGTGGATGTGCATTAATGTGAATTTTTTTTTTTTTTTAATCATCTTACTGGCAGAAAATTTTTGGTGACTACATCTATGCTAAGTAGATCCACAGGAAGGAAGGATTTCAGTATTGTGTCTCTTTTATGCTTCTCATGCTTGGTTGTGTCAAGGTGTTACAAGGTCTTGAAACTCAAGTCTGAAAAAGTAAATCCCTACCAAGAAGGCAGTGAAAGGAGAAAGGCAGAAACCTGGGAAAATAAAGATCAAGACCCTGACCTGATTTAAAAGGAATTTGTGACACCAGAATTTTGTCTGAATTAGAGAATAAGAGTAGTACAATGAGAAAGCAACTGATCTTACACTCATCCTACAGTCTACAATACACAGAGGTTTTTAAGAGACAGTGTGTGGTTTATGAAAATAGATTTATCGAGTGTCACATTCTTTCAGAAGCTCTTAAGGGAAGAGCATCAAAACCAAAAGTACCTTTGTCTTCCTTTTTTTTATTAGTTAATGGTATTTGCAGTTTTTAGGTCACACATTAAACTCTTATGCATTTCTCTTGTTTTTATTTTTCTTCTGTGAAGGGTACATTTTTTTCTTCTGCTTTTCCCATTTATTCTGTTGGCTTGTCATTTTAATATGTGAGATCTCTGTAGCTTTATGTTCAGCTACATAACCTTAGTATTTTTGTTCCTGTAACATCCAGCTGGTTTTGATTTCTTGCTGTACTTCTACATTGTGGATTTCATCTGTTGCTTCAGGAAACTCCCTACAGTCTGTATTCAAATCTGAATGGTTTCATAGTAATACACGTGGTTCCCTCTCCTTCAGTTAATGATGGTTACCTTAGTCACTGTTCCTGAGTTCCTATTCGTAGTTAATATCTTTTTTGTATTAAAAACACCAGTGAAGTTAGGTTTTCTGATTGTTGCTACACTTTCTTGATAGAAATAATATGTATGAGTAAGGAGTTGTCACAGTTCAGTTCTGGATGTATTTATTGAAATCTTGTTCATCATGACTCAAGGTTCCAAACAATGAGTGTGAAATTTTGAAGTTTTTCATATTTTTCCCAGGTTGTATTATCTTTGCCGAAGGTACATTTAGTGCCTCCTCATTATTTATTCTTTATCCATGTAGCATTAACATAATACCTTCTCTAATTAGGTTTCCTTTATTTTTTACATGAAAATCAAAATCATAAAAGCATGTGGGGCATTTTCCTCTTGTGGTGCTTAGTCAAAATGCTGCCTTTGTGCAAAAAATTACAGTTTAAATGTTTGTAATGAGGTTTTTCTAATTCTCCTATTTCACAACCAAATTGAAGGAAACACTTTCACATCGTGTATTCAGTGATTCAGGAACTTGAGATATTCTGGTCATGTTCCTCTCCTGGCCCTGGCAAGCATGAACACATGTCTTCCTTCTGTACATTTGTACATTGTAGACATTGGTTGTGCTACTTAAGATTTTGAGAAATGTGTTATTAGCCTTATTTTACTTATGGAGTGATGTATGGATGCAGTAAATTACCTACATTTACAGATTATGTCCATATTCCAGTTTAAAGTGGGAGTTGGATTGTTCTGTCACAAGATAAAATATATATTTCTCTGAATGCTATTCTGATTCTTCAGCAGAGGGAGTAATTAAGATATATTAAGAGTAGAAAATAAAGCAACTAAAAAAGCTTTTTTAAGAAAACCTTATTTGTTTGGGCCTGTGTCCAGCTGTGAGCAGATGCTGAGGGGTATAAACTTACTCTCGCTTAAAGATTTTTAATTCTGAAGGTAAAATTGGATTATTTTGTGCCTTGCTAAGCAAAGAGGAGTGCATAAAAACATGCATGACCTCTTTGGCAGCACACTTCTGGCATCCTGAGTGAATTAAGATTGTGATCTGTGAGAGGGTGTCTTACTGTATCTGTTTCTGAATTAAATCTGTGGTCCAGGGAATAGAGCCTGAGACTTCTTGGTTCTGCTCTTTGCATCTGGCACTTTAATCACTCATCTCTGGCAAACCAAAAAGTTGTATATCTAGAATGTTGGCAGAGAGAGGCTTCATAATGGAAGAGAGGAAAATAACTTGGTATGGAATGTGTAACTGTTGTTGGTCCTTTGCTTTAGAGGACGGTTGTCACTGAGCTCTTGGGTGGGCTGCTGGTGTTCTAGTTGTTAGCAGATAGACTTTAAATGTCTTCTAAAAAGTTACAGATGAATTTTGGTGTGGGAAGATGCATGCATGTTTTCATGTACTTCTTGAAGGTGTGGCAAAGAGGTCTTCAAATTTTTTTTTTTTTTTACCCATGGCCTTACATTATAATTGACTTCTAATTCTTGCTTGTTTTCCATTCTCCTTGCTTTTGTGTGCAGACACTTTTTGTTAATACTGTTCTTATTCTCCATCTTTTGTTTCAGAACTCCATCTCCTGCCTTACTTTGTATGTTGGAAGCACATGATGGATCATTTGAGTTACATAACAGCTTCCCACCTCCCTCTTCCCTTCGTAGTTAAAGCACACCCAAAGGTTTGCCAGTTTTGAACTAGAGAGACCAATGAACTTCATCTTTCCTGTACTCAGGTCTTTCTGCAGGATGCTCAAATGACTTTTATTAAACTCTTCCTTTGCTGCCAAAGTAAATAAAATGTATATCTTGTATGGCCCAAAGACAGAGGTGGGTGGAGAATGCCAGAAATCAGGTAGTGTTGTTTTAATTTTCAGTCTGTTCCTTTCCCCCTGATAAAAAATGTGAGTTCCTTAGAACAGGACTTGACTCTGTATGTTTGATTCCCTAAGATGTCTCTTTTGTTGTAAGCTGAACTGTGAGCTTTTTAGGACAGAACCTTGTTTTATTATTTATCTGTAGAATGTCTAGTGTGCATTTTAAAATCTTTTACTGTTTGTGTAACTGATATAAATAAATATCAAGTTTGTTTTAAAAAAAAGTTGGTCCAGTTTGTTGTAGCACTTTCTCTGTATCTTTACATAACACTGAGATTTTTCATGAAATGACTTTGAGATTAAAGCTGGGAGGATCTAGTACTTTAGCTGACAGCACAGTATGTCTTTTAATTATTCTGCCTTGGATGAAGTATTCCTCTTTATTGAATTTACTTCTTTTATTAACATTGCACTGTTGTACTTGCCAAAAGGAGATTCAAAACATGCAACTAATTTTTTTTATTATGTTTAATTAGGGCTCAGCAGTACAGAAACCTATGATACTATTGGCTAACATGAACAGAAATGTACTTGAAAAGAAACTAGACAATTTCTGTCTTTTTTCTCCATTTTTGCTTTGGTAGGAAAAACTGTTGTGTTGCCAAAAGCTACTGCTGATGCAAAGAGCAGCTTTAGAGAAGTATTTGCCAATCCCATTTCTCTCAACTTGGAACTTTTTTTTTAAAAAAAAATCTGATAAAAAAATCCCAGGAGAGACGGTCAAAGATAAATTTTAAATTATCTGGGATTTTTTCTGGTCACTTGAGTAAGCTTGTCTAAGAAGGTGTGTTAAAAGTAGCAGCAATAAGGGAAGAAGAAAGGCCCCAAAGTTTTGGAAAGGGGTTGGGGGTAAGCAAAAACCCCACCCTCAAAACAGCTTTTTAAAATGTTGATGCTGAATGTCTGATCAGACTTATGTTCCATTAGGAATGCTGTGAAGGCTGGCATTTTCCAGAACACAAACCCTTCCAGGGTGAGTGGATTAGATAGAAACTGAAGTCTCTGTTCTGGTGCCCTTTGCTGCTGCTGGGTAAATCCTTCTGCTTTGTGTGTGGGACTGCTGGAAGTTTTGTTGCCACCACCTCTCTTCATCTCATCTCAGCTTTACTGTTAAATAACAATGAAGCTACAGCAGCATGCACACAAATGTTATTTATTTCCTTAATAATATACTTAAGCACTGGTATTTGTAAAAAGACTGGCTTTATTTAAGCAAATAAACAAAAGAACTGGTCACTTATCCCACAGCTACTAAACCTTCAGGAATAATTACTGCTGAGACATGGAGTGCCCTAAATGTCACAGCAAATTTGACTGGTCAGACCTGATCTAGATTTCATCAAGATGCTGGTTTGATGTTGACTTACATTATGGGTAGGTCTGTTGTTTTCTGCTACTCCAGATTTCAGTTAAATGTTTAATTTGGAAGTGTTTATGTTGCAGTAAAAATAGAAGTAGTGTGTTAACATAGCTGTAGTCTAACAAAGTATTTTTTATCCCTTATGAATATAAGCGTTTGTAATTCTGAATAATTTAGGGTTTTTACTAAAATAAAGAATGAGTCACACTAAGATAAGTTCTGCTTATTTTGAGACAAAGTGCTATTTCAGGTTTCTTTTAAAACGTGTGTAACTCTGACTTGACTTGGTAATAATGCATTTAAATACACTTTAAAGTGGAAAGGTTGTTTTTGTTTAGAAAATGTGAGGTTGTGTGTTGAGTTGCTTCATGTTCAGATGCCTGTCTGCCTTCATGTTATGTTATCTGTTACAATGGAAAAAAATTGCATGCAAACCGAAAAATAAACTCTAATAAAGTCCCTTAAACATTAAATGGTAAAGCCAAATGCTAAATTTTTTTTTTTTTTTACAGTAACTGATTTGTGTTAGGAAAACTGGCTGCCTTTCTTGCAAGAAGCCACAATGTAATTTTTAAAGACAATCAAAAGAAAACATGAATTTATTCTATGCTTGAGGAAACACTGAGAATAAAAAGTTCAAACAGAATAATCCCTAGTTCCAGATGCGATGCTAAGATAGGAATAATTATGTGAATTTCTGCAAAATTTTTTAGCATTGGTAAAATGCCATAGGCCACTGGACTTACACAATACTACACTTTAAAAATATTCAGTAAAAATGTGTTTGGGATTTGGTAGGAGCATGATGCTGTAATAAATAAAGAAATGCAAGATGAAGGGGAAACATGAAGGATGAGAGGGATTTTTTGCCCCCTTTTAAAGGAGCATATTTTATCTAAACAGAGCTTTGGGATTGGTTGAAATGCAAGATGCAAATCTGAACTCTTTGACTGTGATTTTTGGTCACTGATGTACATCTAAAGCAAGGAGTAGGTATGAAAGATTGAACTGGGATTTGACAGAAAATTTGCTTTTGGTCTCTGATTCTCCTCTTCCCTTCAGTTTAATCTCTGGCCACTGTTCCTCTGTTCAGGCACATTACAGGACCTGTTTGCAATTAGATGACTTGGCAAGTGAAAAAAAAATCTTGATTGGGATGATCTCTGCAGTTTAGTATAAAATTTCAGTTTTGGTTTCTTCCTGTACATTTCCATTAGGCTGTTTTAAGACAATGTAACTTAGCTGCAAGCCACAGTTGACTCTGAGTAGCATCTCCACGTACTTTAGGGGGAGACATTTAATGGTTGGTGGGAATTGTCTTGATACAACCAAAGCAAGATCTTACCTTGGGATATGAGAGGTAGCTTGGTTCTGGATTTGATGTGCTGCATTTTCGCTCCAGGGCTCATTCCAGGCTGGAGCCCTTGGCTGTTATTCCAGTGTTTATATTGGGAAGTATCACCTCTACACTCTGAAGGATCAGCACCCTGTGTTCGGATCTGCTGTTGGGTGGCTGAGATACTGATCAGATTTGGGTGAAACAGCTGAAAGGACTCAGATCCCATCTTCCTTCATGCCTGGTGTGAGGACATGGTAGAGTTGGGTTGGTGGATGTCTTTGGAGCAGGTACCAGGTCTGATTGCAACCCTGTGGCTCTTGGCTGTAGCATATTTGTGATGTATGTGCCTGATGTGGTCACTGTACTGGATTCTTGCTTGCTTGCAGCACCATCAGTCACAAATTCAGCTTTCTTACCCTCAAATAATGCATTTTAAATTTTTTACAGCAAGAACAAGCAACAGATGTTTATAGTCCCATTAGTTTAAGGATGTTTTAAAATGTTTGTTTAGTGTCGTGCTCCCTTCAGAGGAAACAAAATATTTTGGGGTTTTGTCAGTGACAACAACAGTGCACTTACTGTTAAGAATAACTTGGCCTTGCCCGGGGCAGAGTATTGCAAAAAAGTAAGGAGTTCATAGTTTTGGGTTGGTTAGATGGAAAACAGAACCAATGCATTACTCATCCTTTTTCATTTGGGTTGGCTTTTTCTGTGCTTCATGACTCCAAGAAAAACACATTTGTCCAATTTACACACAAAGGGAGAGTCAGGATGTATCTTTCATATAACATCACACTTTGCAATGAAAAATATCAGTATGTGTTATTGCCATGTGCTTGCAAATGCATGGAAACAAAGGCAGCATTAGTATTCCATGGGAATTGCTCAATTTAAATTGAGTCTCTTAAAATATCTTAGTGCTTTAGTTGCTTGAAAACTTGCATTTGGAGCAAGTTGAGTAATGTGTCTCTTAAGATTTTATCCTGAGTATCTGTACTGAAGCAGAGTGGATGTGGCCAAGCAATCTTGATGTGGAATGTGTGGTGCTTTTCTGGCTCTGAAAGGTGTGAGTTTGTCAATGATGTGATGTTTTGCCTGTGCAAGCTCTGTTGGATTTTGCACTCTGGACCCACCAGCACAGGCAGCAGCGATCCTGGTTGCAGAAGATTCTTCTCTAAATCACACCTCAGTGTTAACAGTATTTCAACCTGAAAATAATTCTTTACTCCTTTATCTGTAGTGAATTTGAGTCTTTTTTACTCCAGTTCTGAGGAAGTGTTGAATAAGATGAACTGATTCACTGATATTTAGGTCTTCCAAGTTTGAAGAAATCTCAATGATTTCTGGGACACAAGTATCTATTTTGTTTATATGTAGTTCTCTTGAGTCCTCAAAATCAGAAAACAGTCTGTCTGCTGAGATTCAGCAGTGGGGATGAGAGTCTGTTTTGAGTTTTAAAGACTCTTTGTTGCAAGCAAACCCTGTAGGCTTTTACACTGAGAACTAAGCTGTTCAAAGAAAGATGACATCACTGTGTTTCGGATGTGTTATAAAGGACAGCTCCAAGGTATCCTGAAGTATTTGGGCAAAGGTAGAGAAGCTGAAGAAAACTTGCTATTGTCTGAAATGTTTTTGAACTTTTCTTGTGTATTCAAACCTCCTTATATTTGAAATAAAGGAATGTTTTAAAGTATGTAAAGGCCTGGTGCAAATTCTCTTTACAAAATGTCCCCCAGTGACTGATGGAGTGTATGCTGTCTGTTTAAACAAGAAATCACTGAAGTATTTTTCCACTCAGTGAATCCCTTTCTCTGTTTTATAGAGAAGATTGCACCATTGGACAGAGCCCTGTTCTCATCTGGTGTGTGTTGACACAGTGTAGCTGGCATTAATTGAGCGATGCTAACTGCTTCTTAATTGACACCATTAGCTGAAAATCTGCACCAAAATTCAGTGGCAGTAGTCACTGCAGATAGCCAGAATGTGAGAGTATTGAACAATCATTGTAGAAGATGAAGAATGAAATTGAGTGTTAATTTCTGAGTCTTTATGAACAAATGCTGTAAGAAAGGGCTGAAGGGTTTTAAATGTCTCTAGCAAATCCCATGTGCTTGTAGCTCTCTTGTTCGTTCTGCTCCCAGTCCTTTAGGTTAGCTGGTGATGTAGAACTGTGCCATAATGTTTATCCCCATGTATGTCTTATTCTTAAAGAGGATTTTCACTTCTGAGTGTCGGATTAGAGCTCGTTCAGCCACAGCACCAGCAGCAAGAGTAGTTGATCTCAGCACAAACTTGAGATTTCCAGGGCAATTGCTTGAAATTAGTTTTATGAAACATTTGCTCAAAATAGTTTATTCAAATACTCCATACAATACAGTGATTACTTTTCCAAAGTGGATGTTATTAAGTATGTTATACTCCTGTCACATTTGGAGGAAGAGTCTCTTTTATTCCTTGTAATTGGTTGTCTTTGATGCCCAAGTGTGTAATTCTATGCTGTTTTTCTAGTGTAGTTTTCCCTACTTTTCAAACCCCTACAAGTAGTATATAACTTGTTGGCAGTGGGCTGTACTGTCTCTTTTACCTGGGTTAAATCGCTCTGCAATAGCCTAGTGCTGTGGTACAGGGAAGATTCCCCCCTGGAGAATATTACTTGTTTCATGGAAAAGGAACTGATGTCATTGCTGGTAATGTCCCCTCACTGTGAAAGGGCTGTGTCACTAAGTGGTGGCAGTCTCAGATTAAGTGAAATATTAAGAAAATCTTTGCTTCTTTTGAAGTCTTTTTGTGGGTAGAATTAAGGTTGCTCTGGTTCCTTAATTGTGCATGTCCCTTACGTAGTGACTTAGGATTCTCTTTCTTTGTAACCGTGCTGTGATTTTTTTTTTTCCAAGGATTTATTTTTTAGGTGTTTATGATCTTTGTGGTTTAACTTTGGTGTATGAAACCACTTTCAGTGTGGATTGTGATTCAATGGTAGTTTTTATAGAGAGGTAAGATTTTTATGTATACTGTTTAAATAAAAATAGTTTTGTACTTTACTCAATCCATGTGTTAGGCTGAGGTTTTAAAATTTATTGTATATTGAAAATATAGCTGCAATTTGCTGAAGAACAAATGCTGTTGATAGACTTAGTTTAACACAGTGAATCTGACAGGAAATGTTTTCCACCTTGCTAGAAGCTTTTCCCCACCTGTTCCAGCTTTTTGATCCTAGGGGAGGAAAGAAGCATTAATTGTTGCAGAAGAACCAGAGAGCTAAAGCTGTAAAGAGACTTGGATACTGAGGGGCTTCCAAACCCCTCCTTTGGGTGTTCCAGTTAGAAGTTGCATGGCTATCTAACTGTCCTAAATAAAGTGCACGAGTGTTTGTGAATTAGTTTAAAATATGTCTGATGGGGAGACATGTCAGCACTTCACCTGTGGCAGCATTCAAAAGGATTTTTAGCACATGATTTAATATAAAGATCAGAACATGTCTGCCTAAGGGTGAAGAATCACTCTTTGAAGCTCAGAGAAGAGCAAGGACATCCTAAAGAGAAGTGCTTAACGCCGATCTCCAAGTTTGCAGGGAAGATTTGAGATAGCATAAAATGAACTAAACTTACAGCATGTAACTTGCTTAGTTTATAATGAGTATCAAGTTATTAACTATAGGAGAGAATGGCATGGAATTTATTATTTTGTACGGTTTATTATTTTGCACAGTGTGACACGGGGTAGAGTTAGCAAAACATCATCACACTTTGCTAATTAATCTGGCCACCAGCTCTCAATCTTTGTTTAACAATAGCAAAACTATTCCCAGGCATTCAAACTAGTTTAAATAATACAGTCAGCTAGTCAAAATAAGTGTTCTTGTGCAAAACAAGAAGCATAACAGCTAGCTAATGGTACATTTTATATTAGTTACATGAAAAATTCTAGTTAAAGATGCTTAGAGTGGAATTAGAAACAAGGGGAATCTTTGTATATGCTGTAGCTTAATTCATGTGCATGCAATGAAATATCCAGGTAATTAAAGTAACTTGGTGCAGTGAATGGCTTTAAAGGAGATACAGGAAAATTGCTTGGACTTAAATACCATAAATATGTAATTGCAGAAAATTGTATAAATTTGCCTTGGTGTCTGTTGTTTCTATAATGTAAGCTATGTTTTGTGCTGTAACTGGATTTTGTTGCTGCAGGGTGTTTTGGAAGTGAGACAGCCCATCTTCATAGGCTTTTTGGTAAACAGTTTTTAACAGGAAATCATGAACATGCTTTAAATGTCATAAAGCTAAAACAAATGCCTCTTTGAATTCTTCACATACTCGAATTGTTGGACATTTCAGTTTGATTCTTCCTTTCATAGTTTAGGCTTTTCTAATTGAACTCATTAAGCTGTTTTGCCTCTTTCAGGCAATTCCTGTCATTGGCACAGTTCTCCATGGAGATGGACACCCAGTGATACCATTAACTGCACCACAAATATGTAGTAGCTCACTCCTGGTTAGAAACCCAGGTTCTGGCTCAGTTCTCTGCACTTCATGGGCATTCTGCTCTCCCCAAAAGTCCTCATCTCCTGTTGTAAATTCTCACAGATTTCTTCCAATTAAATGAAGTTTCCTTTGGACTAACTTCTCTATTGCTTTTCATTAGTGAATTGAACAGTGAAACAACGTTTTGTTCCCCCTGCCACAGGTGGTCCTCAGATTGATGACTCTGAGGCCAACTGTGCATCTAAAGAGCCCTGAGCTCAGTTTTGGATGCTCTGTCACTGCCAGTGTGAGGCTGCCAGGCACAGTGGCTCTGCAGGCTCTCTGTGGTACATTGTTCACAGTCAAACACGGAAGGAACACATCCCACCCTGCCCTTCTAACAGCTGAGGACACCAGTAGGCAGAGAAGTCGAGTCTGTTTCCTGAAGATGCCAAACCTGTTTTGCACAAAATACATACAGTCGTTGTCCAGAAGACCTGATCAGATGGAGGTGTCTGTGTTTCTTCATGTGTTCTCTTTAAAGCTGAGTCCAGGTGGCTGTGAGGTCACCAGACTGCAGGTAGCCTTAAGTGTGCTTAAACGTGTGGCTTGTGTTTTCAGGTAGTTCTATAGCTCTGTGTTGCTACTGGGATGTGATTCTGACTAGGACAATGTTTTATCCTAGGTTTTGAAACTGCCAAGTCCCTTGCCCTGCACGGGGCGTGTGTTATCCTGGCCTGCAGGAGCCTGGCACGAGGCAACGACGCCGTGCAGCGCATCCTGGGGGAGTGGGTGAGTGCCTGCACAGTGCCCAGCAGGACCTGTGCTTCCAGAGACATCAAATCCTCTGTGCCAGCACTCAAACAGAGCACTGACACGTGAGAATTGGAGGAAAAAGTAATTTGTCTTATTTGGCAACACCGTGCTCAGTTGCTGGTGCATGGGTGACAGAGGTTTTTCATTCCTTATGAGTGTGTTGGGCTGCAAGGCTTCATGTGCTGTTATCCATGTTATTCATGGATGCTTTGTAAGGGAAAAAATATTGTTTGGGAGAACCACTGAGGTTTGCTTCATAGAAAAGGACATTCCAGAACCAAAGTGAATAACTATCCAAAGGAGGATGGACACAGTCCTGCAAAACAGCCACTGTTTTGCCTGTAGTTGTTCTACAGTGAGAGATTTCAGAGGGTCATTTTTGTGCTTTTCAAACACAAAAATGTTTCTCCTTTTCTCTCTGAGTTCATTAGACTCTGCAGCCCTGCTGCCAGGCTGTCTCAGTGGTTTTTTCCTTCTAGCTTCTTCCTACTTTCTTTCATTTTTCTCCCATTTTTGTCACACAAACACAAGATTTTCAGTCCCATCTATTGCCTTGTTGCTCTTTGACTCCTAACTTTCCCTGATCCTCATTTTTTGATATGATCTTCTAAGGCCCTTATTAAAATTTATTCAGCTGTCCTAATTTATTCCTCCCACAATCATTTATTTGCTAGCAAGGGTTGCAAGCTACTTTTGTTTGAGCTTGCTGGGACTGCTGACTTCCAGGAGAGAATGTGATGATATCTCTACACTTAAATGAATAAAAGACCAATGGACCAGATTCTTGGATTTTTATTCAGCTAAAATTAGTGATGAGTGTTTTGCTTTCGTTTTCTGAGCTGTCAAAGAATTTCAACTGCTCCCAGATGACATGGGAGAGCACTCAGTAGTATTAATATTTACACATAAGTAATCTAAAGATAATTATAATATTTATTAATGCAAAACAAATGGTGCTTATTTATGTGTATTTCCAGATAAGTGATGCTTTCAATATTGCTAATTTTTGTCACCACAAGTTTCATGAAGAATCAGTCTTTGGTTTTAGACCTTTTTCTCTTACCCAGATCATATGAATGATTTGTAGTAAAGGGTTGGTTGGGAAAAATGCCTTCCTTGCTGCTTTCATTCCATTAAAGCTCTTTTCTTTCCTTTTTTTAAAAATAAAAAAAAATTAATTTCAATACCAGAGAATTCCAGGAAAATTCCAACAGAGGCCAGCATAGTTCGTGTTCTTTTTCAATATAACTGGATTTGGTGATATTCTGCTTGAATTTGATAGCCCCAGTCCAGCTAAATATGGCTGTTTATATGGGTTTTATCTAACTAAAATTGGGCAGTGATGAAAACCTTCTCTTTGAAAAATATCCCATTACTCTCTTAATCCTAACCATATCTCTGAGCATTTTGAAGACAATGGGAGATCAGAATACTTGTCTTAATACCTGTATTATCTCACCAAAAGTTAATGAGTTGTTAATTGAATGAAGAACGTTGAAGGTCAAATTACTTCAGAAACACTACATTTATTTACTAACAGTTTTCAAATTCTAATTGTTCAGAAAAGGAGTCTCATCTGTAAACTGGTAGCTGGAAAACCTTCAATGCATCTTAGTAATGGCTTTGTTGTTGGTTATTGAGAGGGACTAATTAACTTTGATTATTGCACTAATATTATGGCACTTTGACAGTCCCTCAGATTTATGACTCTGGGAAAATAAACAAATGAAATGCAGGTGCTGGAGCAGAAAGAATAAGTTATTACTGAACTTTAATTACTTGGAGTGTGTAACCAGGAGAGAATTAGTTGATGAATTACAAGATGCTTAAAATTTACATCAAATTGTAAGCAATCTTGAGGAAAACAAACACAAAAACCCGCCCCAAAATCAGCTACTGAAAACAAAGAGACAAAGATTAATTTGACTGATTTGCTTCTAATATTAAAATATCGATGTAAAATATTAATTTTTAGCTTATAGGTGTAACTACAGGAAGTTGTTAATTGAAAATCCTTTTTGAAAGAGTTTAAGAAAATATCAACAACCTCTGCATCTGATTCAGGTGAATTCTCAATATGTAGCTGCAACCGTTCTGCTAGAAAGAACTTCAAAGCATGCACAGAATTTTCTCTCCTCTGTTCCTCGGGAAAGCAAAATTATTGAAAGGAGGTTGATTTACTTTTCAATTTGGAATCAATTCAAAGAAAAATACAGCTGCTTAGGTTGCAGCCTCACAAAGCCTCATGTTCATGGTGCTCAGGTAGTATTTTCAGTAGCAATAGTGCTACCTACATGTTTTATGTTTTCTTGTAAATCTTTAAGTCTTTGAGCTACACTATTAAATACAGTGTCCTTCGACTAATTTGAGGGTAGAAATTTAATAGATAGGTTCCTACTCTTCAACTGAGTTCCCAACCTCTTGCAATTTGTATGAAATATGCTCTTATAAAAAAAACAACCCAAACTCTTGCCAAATCGAGTTCAGTGTGTTTACCTGTCCTAAGTGTGGAGTTTTACTAAGTGTTGTAATATAATTGGTATTTCTATAAGAACCTGTATATTACCAAAAGCAGTGTGTACCCTGTGCTGGCTTTTCTGTGGGACAGTATCCTTTGGCACTCAAGGTTTAGATGTTGGACACAGAATATTTCTTTTTCTATTCTTTGTTGATACAAAAGAGTTCCACGTAATTTGCAAGAAGAGCAAATAATTAAAATTTTGGAACAAAACAACTTAATATTTCAAATTTTGATACAGTTATCTAATTGATGGCCTGTATTAACTAGACCCTAAAATATATATGGAAAAAACTGTAATTTTTAAAACCCTAATCACCACCTCTGCCAAACCACAACAAAATAAACCAAACCCAAACAAAACCTAGTGTAATGCATCATTTAAAAATAAAGTTCAGTATACATAAAATAACAGTACGAAGGAAAACCACCCAGCTTGGTCCCTTAGTGAGTCTGTTTGTGACATCCCTGTCTGGAATGCCACAGACTGAGTGTCTGCACAAACACTTGGACTTCAAAATCAGTTGTTAGGCAAAAAATGCAGTTTCAGTTTGCTTGTAGTGAAAGCTGAAAATCAAGTTTATAAAGACAAAATGGGACAGCTAAATGGCTCGGGAAAATCCAATTGTTAAGATTTAGAGAAAAATGCGGGAATAATGGGAGAAAATAAGACTTTTTTCAGATTAGCTGCCATTATATTTAGAAAGCAAATGCAAACTGATCTTGACTGGCTGTTGTAGACAAATCTAGAGAACTTTGTAACAATTTATGCATGAAGAGCTGTTTTATAGGGAGTTTGAGCCATTTGAGTAGGGACTACCCATATAAACTTGCTAATTACTTTGGTTAACTGACATTTGTTTGCAACCTGCAGTATTCCAGTTATTTTCTTTCTAAACTCTATAGAATTTTGCTAATATTGCAAATAAAGGGTAATTGCCTTGTGTAAAGCATTGTGACAAGTTTTAATGTGATTGGTCTGCCTGGTCTAGCAAATATAATTTTTATGGAGGGGTATGGTTGATTATGTTGGTGCAATCTAATGTTTATGCACATGCACATAGATAGAAAAAAGAAGAGAAAATATGGAAAGGCAGCAGATAAAAAGAGAGATCAGTATAGCTTTACATTTGATATCTCAAAAATGAGTGTTCATGCACAATGACGTTCAATATCAATTTAAAACTGTTTGATAATTTCTTGCTAGGAAAAGAGGAAATTAGAATTCTAGAGTTATGATTCATTTTAATCAGAAAGAAATTGTCAAACATAAATCTCTCCTTGAGTAGTGAAAAGGCCTGAAAGCAGCCAAGAAAAATATCAATACTTTGCAAAGGAGGAATGATTGTTCCAATTCGTAGCTTAATTGACTTTGAGGCTTAATGAAAAACACTCCAGTGCTATTTGTACACATAGTTGCTCTGACGAACATGGAAATCTATGCTCCAGGAAAAGAGGCTAGGTAATTTATTTTACATTATTATTGATATAATTTTCTAATTGAGTATGAGCAGAATGTTTGGATAAGACTGCGTAGCTCCAGATGTTAGTGGTATTCTCAAGAAAATACTTAAGAGTATGAATGAATAAAATATTTCATAAATCACAGCTTTTCTTGCCAAGAACCTCTCATTTATTTATTCCTGTCAAATAGTCTTTGAAGAAGATATTAAAAGATAAATTGTAAATTTAATATTTCATAAAAAGTATAATGTTGCTTTGGTAATTATTCCTCAGTGTTAAACCTACAGCTACATTAAAGATAAGATTAAACTGTGAAAAGAACATTTGGATTTGCTGTTTAAGTAGACACTCACAAGGTAGAGATGTGACAAGACAAGAGAGAAAAGCTGTGAAGAAAATCAACCAAACAAACGTGACTCCTTGCTGTATTCCTTTCCCCTGAAGTATTCTTCACCGAATGAGTGATTTATATTCTTGCTGATTAAGTAACTGAATAAAATTAAAACCTGATAAGTGAGTCTTTGTATTCCAATTGTGATCCTGTAAAGTGCAGAAAGACAGAAGCAAAGTGGGCACATTTACCAGACCACGGACAACAGTTTTCATCTGGTCACTGTGTGTGTTTCCCCCTCAAGGAAGGGGCTCTGTGTTCCCATGTTGTGTTTTGTCTCCACTGCTGTCCTTGCTTTAGAATTTTTTGTAAAACTCCTCATGGTTATTGACAGATTTTCATTTATGGGACAAGCTGAAGACTGCCTAGAAGATGGCTTTGGAGATGTAGTAAATACTGACTGGAACCTGAGTCTGCTTGTAACAGAATCAAAGAGTTTCAAAGTGGTGCTAAATAAAAGCTCTTAAAAATAATCCTCAAAATAGGAAATATTGTACAATATCCTACAAAAAAGCACATGTGTGTAAAGTGTGTAAAGCACATGAATTTCTGTGAGAATATTACTTCCAATATTCTGTTATTATTTTGTAATAAAGAATTGTCTTGTTTCACAGAAGGATATCCTAAACTACGTATTGCTGGCTCACATGCCATCATGGTGTAATATACAGTTAGAAAGGCCTGCAATATATGGACATATTTCATTTTGCAGTGCTTGAGCAGTGCCCATGCTGAAGAATCAAGTTAAAGGTAGTTATCCAAGCCTTGCTGTAGGGAAAAGGCCTTGCAGGAACGGGCAGTATCTTGTATTAAATGAACTGGTAAAGCAATAAAAAAAAATCTGTATCAACTTGTCTCACTTGCAGCTGTGAACACTCCAGCTAAAGAATTATTGCCTCTGCTGAGTATAAGGCCTGCTTTTGATTCTTAAGAGTGTGATCCAGATTTTTCTGAAATGTAGGGATCTTTTAATTAACTAATTGCAATGCAATCAGACCGTATGTTACTCATGGAGAATTGACAGTATAAACATTACCCAATCCTGTTGCTAGCAACAACTCATGACCAGATTTTGGCCATAATGTTTAAGAATTCAGTTAGTTTCTCTGAGTAATCTGCTCAGCTGAGAAACCTTAAGAGAGTGATGTGTGCTGCAAAGCCATTTTCCAAATACAGATGCTTAAAAGTCCTCCCACATGAAGTTAAAAACATGGAACAGTATAATCAACATTTACATGGATGGATTGTTGAGATCTTTTTTTTCTTGGTACACCATAAACATATGGCATGAATTTGATTTCATTACAGATGCTGAGAAAAAGGAAAGGCAAATATTTACGTTACATTCATGTTTTACAGTAAAAACACTGTTCAGTTTGTTTATACAGTTCCACTGTTACAGTTTTTATGGTTAGTAATGAAACCGCTGTAAAACAGAGTCTGAATTATATAGCAGATGTGTTAAGCCCCTAACTTTCAGGGTTGGGCATCCTCCTGAATACTGATATCAGTTACTTGGAGAGTGGATGTTCTGGCTACAGCTGAACTGTTTCATGCTTACACCTTCATCTGCAGTTAGCTCTGCACTGGTGCTGCATGGATTCATACAACTGGTGGAGTTTTATTATTTATTATGATGAAGCAGCCTGAGAGGTGCACTGCCTGCTGCTGCTGCAGGGACAGGGTTTGGGAGATGCTGCCTTTAACAGCTCCCAACCCCCAAACCTGAGCTAACCCTTAGACCTTGACTCTTGCCCAAATCCAGGAGCAAACCCTAAATCAGTTCACACCCCAAACCACCCCGGTGTGCATGAATTCATAATGCTGTGCACAGCTGATAGAAACTGAGCGTTCCCACAGCTATGAGATTGCAAGGTTTTTAACATAGTAAAACAATTTGCCATGATTTCCTCCAGTAAAGAAAAAAGTCGTCTTTTGACTTGACTTAATTACTTCTACTCTCATAATTCTCTTCACCTTCCAATATCTGTTACACGTATATTAAAAAAAATTCTAAAATGTAATTTTGAAAGCAGTCACAGTATTTTACTATTCCTTAATTTTTTCCTCCAGTCAGCAGAATTTTATACATAGAAATGTTGAAGTGATCTTTTTGGTAATTTGTTTCTTTAGCACAGCCCTGCTGTTCTTAATCTGGAAATGTGAGTTGCAAAATCCCTACCATGCCTAAAGCTTTATAATAATGCTACTTAAATGCAGTTTGAGCTTTTTAACGAAAGAAAAAAAATTTAAGACCCCCTCCTCCCTCCCAGACAGTAACAGACCTCAGGATAACCCCTTTAAAAATTGCACTTCATGCTTGGTCTTCAATTAAAAGTCACTAGGAGACACTGTGTGCTCAAATATATCACCAACCTGTCTGGAGATGTCTGCACTCCTATAAAAAAGTAGACTTTGTACATTGACTTGAGTGTAGCTTATAGGATACAAAATTTGAGTTTTCTCTGATGATTTATATGTTTAGTGTAACTTGGGTTTGGTCTTTCTCTGAATCTTTCTCTCTCAGAATGTGTTTTATAAAACTATTTAATGTTGCTGACATTGAAAACTTATTTATTGTAGTCCAGATAGATGTGTTCCTACACTGAGTGAGTTCTGCTGTCACTGAATTTCTAGCTGTCAGTTCTGGGAGAGGAGGAATTAAAGTGTCTGGATATATATTTTTTTAAAACATCTTCACAATTAATCTGATTGTAACATAAGCTTGTAATATATTCCATTAATGAAGAAGACAAGCTTAGCTTATGGTAAATACAGTACTAAGTGTTTATAGTGCATTTCATATTTTACATGATTCCCTTTATAATTCTGCTTATCTTTTCATTCTAATTCCCTAAAGGATGTATAAAAGAACCCCTAAAGAGAGTAATTACTGCTCTATTCCTTAACCAAGGCTCCTCTTGCAAAAAGAAATCTGAGCAGCTTTTTAAAGAAGGCAGTTTTAAATAAAAATGCAAATAAGCTGCTTTGTAACCACATTAATTACCCACCTAGCCTCTTATTACCGTGTTTGTATTGTTTGCAAACACTATTTACAGTCGTGTGGAAATTACCATTCCTGGGCTGGAGGAGCTGTGGTGGTGGGTTGTGCTTTGGACCCAATTAGAGTGAACCCTGTCTCTAGCAGGGCTCGGGGGAGCAGGAATAGCCTTGCACTGTCAAAGCACGGCATTAACTGGGCTGCACAGCACTGCCTTGTAATTATAGCACTGCTCCCCTCCTGCCTCTGCAATGAGTTTCATTCTCTGCATGTTAAAACTAAACAGCCAGCCTTGTGTCTCGCTAATGATTTAATGTGAACTCTGATCTTTTTTTTTTTTTTTTTTTTTTTTTTTTTGGTGGGAGTCGTGGTAAAATCTGGTGGGTCATTTTTGTCGCCAGGTTCGTTCTTTGCTTTAATTTTGTAAAAAGTAAACAATAAAAAAATCATGCTTTTATGTTCAGGATCTTACACGTTTCCATGTAATTGTTTTTTTCACATTAATCCCTCAGCTTTATTAGTTTATTTCATCAGCAGAAGTGAACAGGATGGACTATCTGTTGGTATTGCACACAGTGTTAGTGGGCAATAATTGTAGCTCTTCCAACACACTGAAGAAACAGAACGCTTCATAACAAAACACAGGCTTGTTAAGTGCAGTGCACACTTGTTGCTAAACTGATGTGTGTTGTGATCTCATCTTTTCTCTGTTACAATTCTAAAATGGGTCTTTACCCTAATAATTGCCCAGAAGTTAAAACCAATAGGTGACTCAACATTTGTGTTTTTAGACTTATAAATGTTTCCAGATCCCAAAGAATTTGATTTGATTGGTCATAGAGCCTGCAATGTGAAGAATCAGTTCTTTAAGATTTCTTAAGCTTGTAAGCAGTCTATCAATATGGTAAATAAATCCTTTGAAGAACAGAAATATATTTTGGTTGAGCTCAGTCTGGGGAAGAAAAAGGTAGAGAGATTATTTTCTTCCTTCTTGTGGATCTGCAGTGCTGTGACAGTGTGATAATGTTTAAAGGATTCTTGATGATAAACCCAAACATCTTAAGGTCCTACTGTAACACTAAATGTAGTAGAGCAGGAAAATAGTAACTCCACGATGGTGTAGTACAACTGCAGAATTGTTATGCATTAAAAAGAAGGAAAAAAAGAATAAGTGTTTGCAGGTTCACTTGCAGTTTTAACAGTGACAAGGGACTAATGTGAGGGCATCAAAAGAAGCACTGACTTGTTTCATGATCCACAATAGCTTATAAAACTGAAGATAATTATCAGGCTTATATGACTACAGAGCAGCATAAGTGACATTAAACAAGCATAAACAGGAATGCAGGAAATGTCTTGAAAACAGACTTGCTGAGTAAAGTGCTTAAAAAGTACTAATAATTGATGTGCTTGTCAATTATATTCGTAAACCATTTATTACTATAAAGCCAAAGTATCATACTTTTTGTTTAATTTACTGTCCTTTCTTATTTCTCCTCATCCTTTAATTCCCTTTTATCTTAATAATCACCTTTGGAGGTGGTGTGCTAAACTTGTTCTTTCCCATATTTCATTTGGGGCCACTGAGAGAGAGTATTAACTTCAACAAGAAACTTTGCTTATCAAATAAAAGCATGGGTTTGATGCAGCAAAATGAGTATTTGGGGCAGTTTTTATTACTTTGTTTTTACTGGAGCCAGGCAAAATAGTCTTTGAACCAACTTTGCAGTCAGTGGGCAGAGCTGTAGGGACTTTGGGCTCTTAGACATCAGAGAGCCCTTGAGAGTAGGTGGGAAAGAAAGCACGAAAGCCCAGTTCAGGGAAGATTTAAGTCTGCATTGTATTCTGCTTTGGGTGCTGAGAGTTCTCAGGAGCTGTTACTCTGCTGTGGAAGAAGGACCTGCACACTGCCTGCAGAAGGAGATCTGATGTGGTGGTGACCCTCTCTCTGACATTTATGGTCAGGGAGCTTCCTCAGTTATACCAGCTTATAAATTTTAGGAACTGCTCATTAATATAGTCATGTTTAACATGGTATGGCTACAAACAAAGACATGAATGTATGTACTCATTCCTAATTAATTTGTGCAATTATGTTTTATAATCTAGGTGTTTGCAAAGCAGAACATAGTATACCCCATTTACTGTCTGCTGTAGCTAATAAAAAATAATAGAATGAAATAAATCTTGAAACTAACTTTAATTGTAAGTATAGATTAGTTGTAAATTGTATCTTTGTTATGTTTATTTTTAATTCTGCAGTGTTGCAGGTTTGTAGAGCATCCCAATTAGTGTAGTTATTCACAGTAATGATGACTTAATTGCTGTAAATGCTGAATGTTATTTCAGTGACAATTTAAATACAGTACTGAGATACTTTTTTAAAATGTAGGACTGGAAACAAAGGGAAAAAGGAAATGGTGGCAATAATGAGACTGGTTAGTTTTATAAAGGTTTTTTTCAGCAATCAAAGTGATAATCTATATAAGATGATTAAAAATACATGAAGAAGAAAGAAATATAACATTTAAGAGTAAAATCTTGCCATCTCAGCTAATACCATTATAAATATGGACACAAGCAAGGTCAACCTGTGTATGGCACTATGCACTTAAGTATGAATTAAGAACATTTGATTGAGCTCATCTGAAATTGATTTCTGTTCTTGCAATGCTGTTTATGTTTTCCTGCTGAAGTCTCTCTGTCTTCACAGCTCATCTCGTGCAGGTTGAGAGCCCTCCATGCCCTTAGTGCTTCTCTGCTATCTCAGGCAGTGGTGTTGTCAGGTTTGTTTCTGTGAATGTGCTTAAAGAGTAGAAAATGCCTCTAGCTGAAAAGAGGAGTGTTTTCCCTCCTGATGAACACTAGTAAATCCTCCCACTTGGAAAGCTGTGGAGTGTACCTGTGAGAAATGAGCTGATCCACAGTGTTTCCTTGAGCATGCACACTGTAAGAGATATTAATAGCTTCCTTCAGCACTGTCCCACTTAGAGGAACTTTGAAATGAAATATTTCATTCTGTCCTGGTTAAATTAACTTCACATTTTCCTCTGAAATGGCGTGACTACCTAGAGAAAATTTGAAGTGTACTATGTACATTCACACTGCAGGAGGGAAAATGGTATCCAGGGTAGTATTTATGCATTAAATATTTATTTTCCAGTTCAGGATTGGTTGTCTCTCAGTTGAGTGCAGATTTGGTAATGGAAACTGGTGCCACGTACTTCTCTGTTTGATGACCTTCTTAAATAACCAGAGAAGTATTAAAACTCCTTAAGATGGCTGTTAGGACATAAGTGATAGGTTATATTTTTACAGGCAAAAGACTTTATAAAGCATCAGCAGAAATCTGTTCTTTTAAGTTCCAAGAATGGTGCAGTAAGGGAAAATCTCTTCCACTCCTTTGTGGAGTTTTTGGAGCCTTCCCCCACTCCAGGAATTCACTGAGGGAATAAAGCTGAGAACAACAATGCACAAACCTGAAAGTCACAGACATTCAGGTTCATCTGTTTGGTCCTGTTATGACAGAAATCGTTACAAGTTTGATAGATTTATTTATAAAGACTTGCTTCAATATTTAAAGTACATCTATTCCAACATTCCTCATTTCAAGCTCGGCTGTGGATCAAGATGAAAGAAAAATTAAATTGTATATTGAAGAGCTGTTAATTGAACTGCACTGCATTTAGCAAGGGAGCATCAGCTTCAGGCAGTCAATACTATAGAGAATTTTTAATGTACTGTATCACTAGATTGTCAGTTTGTATTGGAGAATGCAAACAGACTGCTTCGACTGATGATAAAGCCCTGGAAACTTCTAAGCTGTTGAGGGGAGAAAACGTTATTTTGCTTTGATATATTGTGACAAAGTTGTTGATGGAAGCAGGAGCAACTTTTTTTTAGGTGAATATTATTTGAATATCAAATTCTGATTGCTGGGTATTCGTTCTTTTAGTGGGTAAAGACTGGATACTGATTTTTCTTTATGGGAGAAAACCAAGTTCCTCAGAACTTGGACTTGCACAAATGGTACTTTACAATTTGAGCAGCTCTGAAAGTCTCATTTAAAAATATTAGTTCTCTCCAGATATAATTCTAAAAAATAGCATATCAAAAAGCTTTAGAAATGCGTTAGAAAAATGTTATCTCTTTTCCTAAGGCAGTGTTAATTTCTTTTGTAGTTAATCTTTTGCACTGGAATTTAGTACATTTATAGTTAAAGATTCTTTTTAACAGCTAAATTATTTAAGCACGTCTTCTGGGGTAACTTGGTCTGTTTGGTGTTAAGTATGAAATACATTTTATTTCATTTTCTTCACTGATAAAAAGGAAATAACTAGAGGCATTTGTAGAACCAGAACAGATTTAGGGCTGTGGTGTTAGATTAAAGATGTACTATTCTGAGACATAGCTTGTTACAGTTGTCATACTTTGGGATAAAATTCTTCCTTTTGGTGTTCCTTACAGGGCTTAAAGTTCACCTTCAGAAAAAGCAAAGCAAGCCTGAAAGTTGTTAATAATTTTTAGATGTCAGTCCATGGTGTTTTCCATAAATGTGGTAGGTCTCAAGGAAGTGGCAAAGCTTAAAAATTCCATACATTGTCTTCTCTTGGAGCAGAAAGATCTTTCATAGAGTTTGGGTTTAGTCTTGGTGCCTCTATACCATCTAAGGAAACTGGGAATGCTTTTTTTTCAACATTTAAATATTATGCAGTAGAAGAGCGTTTTCATTTGTATAAAAGAAGAGTCTTCATTAGTATGAAAACATTAATGGCTTCAAAAGACCTCATTTTCCCATGGTACTGAAATCTCACCAAACTGGTATAAGTCTTGTGACTCCAAAACCAAAATAAAAGAGCAAAATCCACTATTTGTAAATACCTGACTTTGCTTCATTAATCTGGGGTCCTACAGACAAACTTTGTGCAGAGCTGGCAGCATTTTGGGGAGGTCAGAGGTATTTAAACAGATTTAATCCTGTAGCTGCTCTCCCTGGTAGACTGAGGGTGCTCAAGTCAGAATGGATGTTGCTTACATGCTGTCAACTTACTGTTGCATTTTCCAAATTTTTCTAGTGGTTTCCCCTTAGTGAAGTCTTGGAATATTTTTCACCATGTGAAAAATTACAAGAAGGGAGATACTACATGTTCTGAACATACCTTAGGTATCAAAAAGTTAGGGTCTAGATCAAGGGTGTGCATTTGGCTTAAAGAGCATCCTGTAAATATTTCAACTTAGACTAGTGTGTTACTAACTATATTTTTAGAAAATTACAGTTGCTGAAATACTACAGTTAAACCCCCCTAATTCATATTAGAAGGTATAATTTTAATAGCTAAAATGCTTGTATGCAACTAAAGTTAAAACCATTGTGTTGCATGAATATTACTTTGAATATTTGCTTGAAACAGTAATGTATAGCAACATATTCAGTGACTTTGCTACACTTGTCTGAGACAGTGTTTGATAATGTGAATACATATGGTAATGTTTAAGAACCCTTTACATGACACCTTGACAATCAGGATAATTAAGATAATTCTCCAAAGCTCTGGTAAATGCCGTATATCAGAGGTCAGCTTGAAATTGTGCAGAAATAAACTAAAATTCTTCAATTTTATTTTTATGCAGGTAAATCCTGTATTGTCTGTGTAGTGGGTAGTTGTCTGATATGAGAGCCTGATTCTGAGAACCATTGTAGCAGATTTAATGTGGGATACATGGATAAATCCATTAATGTAGTTGGAAATTTACAAAAAACATGCAATTGGGATGGCCAGGAACATGGGGTCTCCACAATAGATTCTGTTTTATTGTTGGAAGAATGGAAGCTTCCTTTCTATGGAGCAAGGTTAAGTTGGGTGGCTTCCTTGTGACTCTAAGGTAGTTAAAGTTTAAATGTTAATAAGCTTCAAGAAGATGTGCACGCATATTTCCTATTTTTTTTAAATTAGACTACCAGTTAATTTGTGCAAACTCCTCATCTCCAGGCAATCTGATTAAAAAATTGTATGTTTCCTGTTTCTTTATGCACTGTGTAGCTGCATGAGGCAATATCTTTAAAATGTAAAAAAGCCTACAAAATGCACAGTCTGATAACAACAACAAATCTAATCTAAAGTGACAACTGGGAGACTTTCCCAGACGTTTTTCTCTTTAATGTAACATGACTTTAAATTGATGCAGCCCCACAGTGATTGAAAAACTCTCAGAGCTTGTCTCCCATGATTACATTTCTGATCTGTACAACTTAATTTTTTAACTCGGTGAATCTCACTTTTGCGAATGAGCAGTTTGTCTCTGTTTTGAGAGGGAGAGTCTCATGGAATGGAACAGTAATAGAGTAAAACAGTGATTCTGTGAAAAGTCATATTCCTGATAGTGATCCTGGCCAGAAACTTGGACTTATTCTTTCTCTGAATGATCCAGAAGTCAGCTGGTGGGTAAGGCACTGTATTGAGTGCTGGTTTATTCTTACACAGAGAATTTAGTGCTACATTACCAGAATTAAGAGTAGCCAAACTTTGGGTAACTTCCCCCTTCTCAAAATACCTTTGTTACAGCATTTTAAATCTGCTTAAGGTTCTTTATATCTTCAGATTTGGTTCTTGTTTTCTGTCGTGTTTTTT